>CABFVX010001162.1:0-86893 GCA_902151425.1 Timema shepardi | reverse complement strand
ATTCAAAATTAACTTCTGGATTTATACTGTTTTATTTAAATCATATTGATTTTTTTAAATAAACGTTTATTGAAGTTATGTAATATGACCTAGTGTTTTGATAGATATTTATTCAAGTTATGTAATTTAACCTTATGTTATGATTCTGGATAAGGTCTTTATTGTTAGCTACTTTGTATATTATATGAGAGTGTGTGTCAAACACTCGGTTGTTTATGTGAGAGTGTTTGTCAAGCACACTAATGTTGTTCTCTATCCCTTTTTGACTTGTGAAATATTTTAATTGGTGAAAATTTAACAATTAAAAAATATATATTGGAGCATAATGATAGTTTTTAGGGAGATTTTATGCAAAAGCTCGGATATTTATGTGGGCTCAATACGAGTCGATCGATTGTGGACATTACATATAAAATAGTGTTCTCTGTCTCTTTTTGACTTGTGAAATATGTATGAGTTTATGGAACTTTGGTTTTTGTGTCAGAATAGTGGCAATGTGTGATTTCTATGAAATATTAATCAGTTACTAGTCTCTAAGACTGGTCATTTCTTTTTTTCTCTGGATAACTAAAAATATGTTTGGCAATATAATAATATTCTCTATTGCTGATATAATATTACAAGGAACTAGATGGCAATTAAATGCAGGTCTAACTAACTTTTGTTATTGTCAATATAAAATATTTACTCGAGATAACATTGTATTATTATTTATGTAAGTACCTACAGTAATTCCTTTATACTGTCCGGTCTTCTTTATTAACACCGTTGAAGTTTGTACTCCATTTTGATTTATTTCTCTGTTAATAAAAATTATAGAATTGCTTATTCTATTAAAACTACACAGTCCCTTCTGCTTATATATAAATGATTACTTATTACCCAAAAACAATACCATCCCCATTTAATGAAAGTCAGAACTGCAGCCAACTAATGTTGCTTTAATATTTGAATTCCTGATTCGTTGATATTTACTTCTACTATATTGTCTAGGATCCTGCAGACAAACTATTTCTTTAGTGGTTGTTTTTTTTCGCCAAATATAGGCTACTATATAAAAAAATTATTGCCTACATTGTCATTTTATGTTTCTCTTGTACCATCCGTATGTTTTCAAGCTATCATTTACTATTGTTTTTACAAAAAAGGAGCTACAAAAATTTGTTTTCAAATTAATCATGTATATGTCATATTGTTTCAATAGATGGACTTGTTAGTTATTGTTTCAAAACTTAACTTGTTATATGTCTATGCCTCTATAAATGTTTTGTTTATTTATTTATTTTAATTGTATGTTCTTTGTCTTCTTTGTTATGTTAATTGTCGGCATTTTTGTGGCTCCGATAAAAAGGACAATTTAAATAGTGTTTATATACAACGCTTATTTATCTTTACTTAAATATTACGTTGGGTAGACGATAAGTGACATTATGGCGACCGTGACAGGACGTAAAGGTGGAAATAAACAATTGCTGTTGTTTAAGAAGAAAAGGGCCACCATTAGAGCTTCTTTCACGAAGATTGTCAAGACTACAACAGATCTGTTTTCAGTTGATGGTGAGAAGGGCTTAGTGGCCATTGAAACAAATCACCAGCTATTGCAAGGAAAATCAACTGAACTTGCAAACCTAGATTAGCAAATATTGAATAGCCTGCTTGAAAGTGACGCATCGTAAAATGAATTGAGTGCCGAAATAGCTAGTGCGGATAAATACAAAGCTGATTGGGCAGCTATTGGGAGATTTAAGGTGGTACATGATACCGATGTAGAGTCCACAACCGGTATTCAAACCGATTATAGAGGTAGACATTGTTCAAAAAGTAAGTGTAAACTCCCCAAGATCGAATTTAAGAAATATGGGGGTGACATAACAGAATGGTTGAGTTTTGGAGCCAATTTGCTAAAATTGATGAAGATGAGGATTTAGATGCAGCCGACAAATTCCAGTATTTGATTCAGGCCACTTTAATTGGTTCAAGGCCTCAAAAAGTGGTCTAAGGTTTTCCTCAGACTCGAGAAAATTATCCTAAGGCTATACAAAGTTTGATATCTCGTTTCGGACGCGATAATTTATTGGTCGAAATTTATGTGCGGGAACTATTGAAGCTAACTCTTCAGAGTTTGTCGGATGGGATGCTGTTATCGACTATATACTACCGTATGAAAACTCAGCTGAGAGCTCACGAGACTTTGGGAGTCACCTCTGATAAGTCTGCGGCAATGTTATACCCGATGATTGAATCTTGTTTAATGGAAGATTTAATTCGTGCTTGGCAACGTAGTGGTGCTTCAGGTAAAGGTTAGGGGCGGTTGCAGAGCCTAATGGACTTTCTCCGGAGGGAAGTCGAACAAGAAGAGCGCATCTGTCCTGCGATAAAAGGTTTTAATATCAGTGGTGGAGAGGAAGTTGTAAAAGGTAAGAGGAGGAATATCCCCGGCTATGGAGAAACAAAGGTATCTACAGGAGTCGTATTAGTAGATACAAGAGATAGGCGTAGTTCAAACACTTCAATGTGTACATTTGGTAACGCATCACATTTTTCTGTACATTGTTTTAAAGCCAGAAAATTGACCAGAGACGAGAAGTTTAAAATTATTGGGCAGAGTCGCTGTTATTTTGTTTGTCTGAAAGGTTGAAACATTGCAAAGAGATGTAAACTAAAGTGTTTGATCTGTTATGATGAACGCAGTGTTCTACTTTGTCCCAAACTAGAAACTAGTGTTATTAAGTCTGGGGATAAGGACAATTTGATTAAAGACTTACCTGAAAGTACAAGGGTTCCTGTAGTAGAGAATAAATTAGCAAATAATTCTTGCTCTGAAGTACTTCTTCAAACTAATACTGTACGGTTGAAAGGGAAAATAGGTAATTGAAGTTTTTGGCTCTGATAGACACGGGATACCAGAGATCATACATTCTGAAGGAAGTGGTAGGACAAATGGGATACACATCAATAGGGGAATAACGTATTCAGCATGCTTTGTTTGGAGGAAACCATTCAGGTGAAGTTTCACACAATCGTTTTCAAATCCAGTTGGTAAACATTAAACCGTTGTGTATGCAACTTTGAAGCTCTTTATTATGACAAAATATGTTGTTCTGGGCCTTCCGCAAGAAAATATTAGTGTCAAATAGAACTACAACTGTTGGGTGTAGAAATAAATGATGAGGTTAGACCTGTGACGTAATTTGCCACCCTACCTTGTATTTCCCTATGTTTTCTACTTTTGTGAACAATTTCCTATTTATTTTCGCGTGAAATCTTCGAAGTTCGCCAGCTGGCTGCCGGCCTGACTAATGATACTATTTACATCTATTAAATAAAATAAAAGGACGGAAGGAACAACGTAAAACATTGTTTTATATAATTTAAATAAGGAATTTTTATTTAAGGAAGAACACTTATCTTTTATTAAACATATTAATTATCCTTTTAAGAAGTGTGTTTGACTATTGTATTCATTTTAAACGTTGACCATGTTTGTTTTAACGCATGCGCAGTTCTATCAAACAAGTGAGTAGCGGACCTCGTGATTGCAAAAGAAGAAGAAAAGAAGAAAAACGAGCGCGATTTTTAATTTTGAGAGAAGGAAATAGACATTTAATTCTTTATAAAACATTATTCACATTCAATTGGTTATATTTCAATATTTATATTAAACCTGCAATTCATTTGTTTTTCTTCCTAGTCCACAGCCAACATTTCATCTTTTGTTTTTTTACATATTAGTTTTCTCTTTGGACTTGGAAGTATGTATAGAAAATTTAAAATATTTAAAGGTTTTTGAATAGGAGAGAGGTCTTCTTCCTGGTTGTTGGTCCAACATGGAGCCAAATATGTGGAGCTCCCAATTCAAATTATTTTATAGTGAATCAAAGGTTGTGGATTAAAGTAAAAGTAGCAAAAATGGGAAGCTAAGTGTGTGTGTAAGAACTACAATATTTATGTTTGTTTAAATTGTGGAAGAATTTGAAGTGAAACAAATTTATGAAGATGGTGTTTCAATATGGACTAATTATTCATGGGTGAGGTCAAACCAATTCTTCAACTTTAAATTATTGCTATTTTTTTTTCTCCTAATAAAATCAGAATTCATTTACTTTCAGAAATACAGACTAATGCAGAGAATTAATTAACATTTCATTTTTATGTCTAATTATTAATTTTTTTACTATATATTCTTTTTTTGTTTCAACAATACTGTTCTATACTTTGTTAAATTAGAATTATAACTAACCGGAATTCCATAGGTAGGATTTGGATATGGTAAAAGGGAAACAACAATAAATCCACAAAAGTGCCAACAATTGTTATTTTATACATTCATTTTTTTATTGTAGTCTAAATTACATTTTGATGTGTACCGCCCTCCTTCTCTTCTAATGGACAAGGGCAGGGGCACATATACATAAACTAAAGAGGGTCAAAAATAAACAACAAATGATTAAATTGCAGAAGAGCATTAGGACCACATAAACGTCAATAGGCCTTCAGTTTGACCTATATAACAATTCCCAACCATCACCCGTTATTTGTACTATCTGGCAAAGAAAAAAAAGGGGCGAGAATCCTTAGAGTAAAAACAATGACTTTTTTAACCTGCAATAGTAAATCAAAGATTGCATATGAAGTAAATCAATATTTATTTAGAAAAAATTAACAATAGATATATATATGAATATAGGTAATTATAGATAATAAAAATATATATATATATAAATATGGATATATGAAGAACGGGGTTATGCCCATGATCATACAGTTGTACCGTTGCCATAACAACATTTGTCCTAACAATTACATTCAAGATGAATATACGACCCCTCAACGGGTCTCTGCGGCAACCCGCAATATACTGACAACAATAACTAGCCGCCACAGGCTAACCGTCCGCATTTCAAAAACGGACAATATCATATGGCTTAGAATTACAATTTGCAAACACAACTATTCATGGCAACCAAAATCTATCTTCTTCTTTAAATGAGATAGTCCATGATTTACTTAGTCATAAGAATACATCCAAAACAATATCTAGCCGTACGGGCTATAAACATTTCCCATATTATCCAGGCATTACGCCTTCAAAAATGTAAGATAAAAAACTACAAAGATAATGTCCCTCATTCTTTCTAACCATTATTTACCAAGCCGGAAGGGCAAAAAATCCCAGTAATACTATTAACCTGTAGTAAAATATATTACGCCATGTTTGGGCTGCGTAATTCGTCATTTTTACAAAGTCAAAGAATTAACCCAAAATAACAGATGTAAGTCCAAAATTAATTTTGTATCGTACTAGCCGAAAAGAAATTTATACCCAGCATAAAATTTACAATTAAATTTATAACATAATTCCGAAAGAGTAATTTTAACTAGTACAGCCAAAATGAATTTATACCTTGGGAAAAATCCCATCCTAGAGCAAGTGTCAAAGACACGGTTGATTCAAGAAGTGAAGTTACCACACACACAGCACCAGTATATAAACCGTTATTCACTGAGAGGAGGGGAACATAGGGGGAACAAAAGAACATCGAAGAACAATGACACGGAACAGAGGGAGAGGGGCAGTAAGTCACCAAGGAAACAACTAGATAATTGGAGGGGCGCGTAGAACATCACGTGTCCATCACGAGGTCACTCCCATGATGCAACGGGTGACCTCGCGCTCAACTTGCCACACCTATCACTCTTTTAGTCATGTTTTCACACTCGGTGCGGATATAGTGCGCGTGGGCAGGGATGTTGTTGACGAGACTCGAGACACACTGACCGAGAAACGGGAAATTTTGGTGAGTACTGTATTGTTTATTCTTCGGTGTTGTAGAAATAGTGTTCATTCACTAGTATTTCCTTCATGCTTGTAATGTTGATGTCAATCAACGTTACAGTTCCAACAATCCATTGTATCTAAATTGTTCATGTTTTAGTTTTAAGTTTACCCAGTGGTCTCGAGTTTGTGAGACATCGTGCCACTGACTGAATTAGCCGAGGTAAATGTTTTTTCTTTTTGATTATTATTTTTCCCCTAGATACTAGGGGTGGCGCCCAACAATAACACAATTATATAGATAAATATAAATAAAGAAAAATTATATATTTTTTTTATTACAGACCGGTAGAAGTTTTGATAGGGGCTGATTTAGCGGGGAAAATATTCACAGGTGAAATAATGGTTCTTAAATGTGGTTTGAAAGCCGTGAACACCTATTTAGGAATGACGCTACTGGGCAGGGTTCCATGTAAGAAGTTACTTACTCATACCATGACCATAAATTCTTTGTTTGCTAAAGATATGTCTATTTACACATTCTGGGATCTTGATTCTCTGGAAATTGAGGACCCAGAGAAGCGAAGAACAAAGGCTGAAAGAGAATTAGCAACATTAGAACATTTTAAACGAACTGTCAAACGATATGTGGATGGTCGTTACATGGTTGAACTTCCATGGGTGGATGGACACCCCCTTCTCCCTTCAAATTTCACAATAAATCAGAAGCATTTGGAAACAACGTTCCGGAAACCGAAATCTCTTAAAGTAGAAAAAGCCTACACAGAAGTGTTTGAAGAGTGGAAGAGAGAGGGAATCAAAGAATAAATGGTTAATCTAAGTGTAATAAGGGACATAATCTTCCCTCTGACCAGTGATCAAGGAACATGAAAACACGAAGATTCGTCCCGTGTTTGATGCCTCAGTATACATCAGTTTCTGTTCTTCGTTGAATAATTGCTTAGAGGAATGGCCGAAATTGATTGAACTTATTTCGTCTCTCCTGCTTCGCTTCAGAGTTGGAGCTATTGATGTTATTGCTTATATAAAGAAAGCTTTCTTGCAGATTGGACTTTGTGAAAGAGATCGAGATTTCGCGTGGTTCTTGTGGAAAACACCGAATGGGGAAAACGTAGTCCTAAGACATGCACGTGTGGTTTCCGGCGTTTCACCCAGTCCTTTTCTGTTAGGAGTGGTCATTGATCACCATCCCATCTAGACTCAGTCTTGAGAGATTGTGAAAAGAACTGTTTTGGGACAAGCAAGTATTCCCAGAAAATTATTAAAAAATTGCAGAAGGGTTTTTATGTTGACAATGGTGTCTCGAGTATAGATGAGGTGAGTGAGCTACATCAGATTATGATAGAATAAACTGCTTTGTTGCTTGAAGAAAAATTTGAGCTGAGAGGATGGGAATATTTTAGCTCTAAAATTGACAATAATGAGGTGTCACCTGTTTTAGGTCTGCATTGGAGGCGTGTAACTGATAGGTTGGCCATTAATTCAGTCTTTATTCCTCAAATTGATTTTCAGAGTGTGACTAAGAGAAAAATTTTGTCTGTTGCTCATAAATTGTTTGATTCAATTGGTTTCACAGCTCCTGTAACATTGATCCCAAAACTGTTGATTCAACTTATGTGGGCCTCTAAGTTGGGCTGGAATGAAGAAGTTCCCACAAAAGAAAAGGAGAGGCTTGTAAAATGGGCTAAGGGACTTCAGTGTCTGAACAAACTTGAAATTCCCAGATATACTATCCAGAAGAATGCGAAGAATAGTCTTCACACGTTCTAAGATTCCAGTCAAGATGCACATGGTTCTGTTGTGTATTTGAGATCAGAGACTGAACTTTGCATTGAAGTTCAACTTATTCAGGCTAAGGCCAGGGTAGCGCCTATCAAGAAGGGCACACTATACCACGTTTGGAACTCTTAGTATTGCCTTCTGATCATCCAGTGATCACCAGATTGATTCATGATACACATGGCAAGGCAAACCCTGTGGGAGTGCAGAGTCTTTTGAGCTTGCTTAGAGAAAGGTTCTAGATTGTAAAGCGTAGGAGAACCTTTCACTCTGTTGTTATGAAATTCACTGTGTGCAAAAGATTTGCAGGCACACATTTTTATTGGTTTGTGCCACCATTACCTGAAGACAGAGTGCGTGACACCGTAGTGTTTGAAGTCACAGCGGGTGGATCTGACGGGTCCACTTCATCTACGAGATGGAAGAAAACCCTGGACATGCCTTTTTACGTGCGCAGTGTATTGTGCTGTCCACCTGTAACTAGTATCTGCATTGTCTTCGGATGCCTTTATACTGGCCCTAAGGAGATTCGTGGCTTGACGTAGAAGACCGTCTGTCATATACAGTGATAACGGGACTAACTTTGTAGGGACAGCTAATGCTTTTCCATAATTGAACTGGGGAAAAAAATTGATGCTTTCAGCTAAGCACAACGAATTGTTTGGAAATTCAATCCTCCTGCTGCTGCTCCATGGTTGGGTGGTTGGTGGGAGCGCCTTATTGGTATAGTGAAATCCTTGCTTTTGAGAATACTTGGAAGAGCCCGGCTGACTTTTGAGGAACTGACAACTGTGCTGTGTGACTGTGAGGCTATAATGAATTCACGACCTTTGACCTATTTATCAGATGATCCTGACAGCCTCACTCCATTGACACCGGCCTTATTCCTTCAAGACCTTAAAGAAGTAGGAGTGCCTGATTGTGACCAATTGGGGACAACTGATCTGAAGAAGAGGTCAAGTACTTGCAAAAACTACTTGAAGTTTGAGGAAGAGGTTCCGCAGTGAATATATGAGTCAGCTAGCTGAAAACTCAAAGAGCAAGAAGAAATATCCTTTAAAGGTTGATGAAGTGGTTTTCATGGGGAGTGACAACCTCGAATGGCTGGACTGGTCCTTAGCTGTAATAGAAGAGTTATATGCTGGGTGTAATGAAGTTCATTGTCTAGTTCGGATGAGAGCGGGTACTGGCACTGTCATGAGGCCTATTCAACGACTGTGTAGTCTCGAGGCAACAGAATCAAACTCAAGGCCTAAAGGCACACCCTCTAGCTTGTAGAATGTACCGACAGATACGTATTTAGAAGAGTGAGATCAAAAACCTTCAAAAGATACTTTTCTGGACAAATGTAGCAGAAAGGGTAGAAAGATTACTACTCCATCAAGATATTTAACATAATGAAATTATTACGTTTTGTGTTTAAGTGTTAAAAGAACAATGACTCAAATACTCTGACCTTCGTCAAAGTGATATTGTCTGTGAAAATTCCTTAGAATGTGTAAGATTTCTATAATATTGGTTGGGACTCCAATAGTTAAATTACATATAGGCCCTCGGCTATGTTGATCCGTACAATACTGGTAGGCACTGGCCTATTTCTAAAAGACCTCTGAGTGACGTCAGAGCGGCATAGATAAATAAAAGAATATGAATATTTAATACATTTAGTGATGTTGTATATACTCTGAATTATTGGTTAGAAAAAACAATGTTGTGGAGAAACTTTTACATTTATTATATCATAACCCACAAATCAAAACTTTACCCCCTTACAACTTACTTTAATAGATGATGATGGTGATGGACAATAAATAATCCTAAAACAAACTATTATTAGGCCTTAGCACTTTATTAACAAAAGATAAAGTTCGTTAAAGAACATACTTGGCCCAGAAACCTTAAGGTCATAAAATAAACTAAGTTAACTATAAGTGTTCTGAATTGGCCTTTTGCAACTCCCAATTCACTCACAACCCCTCACATATTCCCTTGAGTTTTTGTTAATCTGACAGTCGCTACTGTGACTATCTGTTGAGATAACCCTCCGTTTGGTGGTCCCCGCACACGGATTTACTCACGATGTAGCATCCAAAAGGGGCAGATGCCACAAATACAAAAAAAAAAAATAATAAGATGGGGGGAGTTTAACCCAGAGCGAGTGCCGAGAAGATCTAGGTTGTAAATGCAACCTAGACATTACAGTCCCACAACTCTCGACCCTCGAACCAGTTGTGGATATCAAATAAGTGAACCACTATCTAATCAGACAGCACGAGACTGCAGCCTTCATAAAGTTCATATAAAATTATAATGTTTGATGTGCATACCTCGGGAATAATGGGACATATATTAGCAAGATAAACAAACAGATCACGGAAAATTGATTTTTATTAACAACGCTCTATTGATGCGTAAAAGTTTAAACAATAGTATACCATTTAAATTGGTTAAAGGGAACCAATTGAAATATTCCATTTAAAGTTTAACATAGCATTTTATATCAGCTTATTGCGTACGCGAGACAAAATCAAAGACTTAACAAATAAAGTCATATGGTACTATTTAAAATAGATTGAACATTAAGGTAAACAAAAATCTCTATCTTAAAGAGACGGCCTTCCAGTAATGACAGATATATAACTATTAAATAATTTATCATTAAATATTTAATTCCTACATTTACAATCAAAGATTTACTAACAAATAAAAGGAGTTTTGTAAACGATAATAAACTATCACAACTTAACCAATTAAAATTACTCTTTTAAGATTTAACCTGTTACCAACATATATCAAATATATAATCGTCAGCCAAGAGAAATGGCGCCAAAAGTCGTTACATATACAAATTTATCCTTCGACAAAAACCATAATAAACTCTCGTCAAGACCCAAAAACGGGTATTCGTGAAAGTTATTAGAATAATTCTCAAAATTATCATGATCAAAAACTTATCAAACCTATCGTAATATCAATTATATTTTTGATTACGCGCAAAGACCTCTTAATACCAAAGAGTAAAAGAATGCTCCTAACCATACTCTGTTACGTTATTAAATTTAAAAGTGTGGCCAAAAAGAGAATTTAGAAAAATAATTATTAATTATAAAGTTCCATAAGGCGAAACAGAATTTTGATCTTACATTTCTATAGACGGAGAAAGCAGGAGCTTTGTGTTATTCCTACTAAGACATAGGCCCAAATGTGTCGATATCAGTACAGAAAGCATAATATATACCCAACTCAGTGGAGAAAGACAGGAGAAGGGGGGAGGGTATAGTTCTGGACTACCATGGAAGAATGTGGCAGCGTCTCGATCATTCTAGCACGGAGACTCGCCATTGCGCATGCCCGGCCAAGCCAGCAGCCGCTCTGATTGCCACGCCTCAGGCTCTCTTAGTGTTCTGTTAGGCCGTGACAGTGAATGTTCGTCTCGAGGACTTGAGCCGTTGTTCCATGCGAGTCTTGTCAGGAGGTGAATGCGGTAAGTTTCTTCTATAATGTTGTTGTTTACGTCTGTCTTGTAAGCCCAATGCTACAACCACAAATCAAAACTTTACCCCCTTACAACTTACTTTAATAGATGATGATGGTGATGGACAATAAATAATCCTAAAACAAACTATTATTAGGCCTTAGCACTTTATAAACAAAAGTTAAAGTTCGTTAAAGAAAATACTTGGCCCAGAAACCTTAAGGTCATAAAATAAACTAAGTTAACTATAAGTGTTCTGAATTGGCCTTTTACAACTCCCAATTCACTCACAACCCCTCACATATTCCCTTGAGTTTTTGTTAATCTGACAGTCGTTACAGTGACTATCTGTTGAGATAACCCTCCGTTTGGTGGTCCCAGCACACGGATTAATTCACAGTCCAAATCCAGCGATACAAATAACTCAAGAACACATACCTTTCCAGCGATACAAATAACTCAAGAACACATACCCTTCCGGCGATACAAATAACTCAAGAACACATACCTTTCCAGGGGCTATTTAGGTACCTCTGAACATGAGTCCAATCCTTATCAAGGACACTCTTGGGCTCCTTTAGATAGTTAGTTTTCAACAAAAGCAATATTTTCCTTGCCACACGATTAATTTTCGACCTCTAGCATTCACGAGAAATCTCTAGCCAAGCGTCTCTCTCAAGCTCATATTTTTTTTAACAGCAATACTTTTTATCTGTATCTATAGCTGCCAACTCACAAACACCAATTCTCCTAGCTACACAACCACACAACTATTCTAATTAAGTAAGCTATGAATTATATAAACATACAAACTGGTTTGGTTATGAATTATTAGGATTGCTATTCTTACCAAGAGATACGAGTAAACATTTACTCGTCTCAAGGAGTATTATGTGTGGATGGAAAGTTGTAAATCCTCTTATCTACAAAATATATCATCCTTCCCTTCTGACTCAATTGGACTTTTTTTTATTTCTATTATAAACATATATACATATTACCCACAACCGAATAGATCAAAAAGATCTCCTGCATGGGGTTGGAGGTTGGCATAAGAAAAATCCCTTACAAATGTGTTGTTTTGAGTTAGAAACTCAAGGTGGGAGGATGTCATCTTGTTTCAAAAGATTGACTTGTTATTGTTTCAAAAGATTGACTTATAGTTTCAAAACAAGCTTGTTATATGTCTATGCCTCTAATAATGTTTTGTCTATTTATTTATTTTAATAATTGTATGTTCTTTGTCTTCTTTGTTTTGTTAATTGTCGGCATTTTTGCGGCTCCGATAAAAAGGACAAATTAAATAGTGTTTATGTACAACGCTTCTTTATCCTTACTTAAATATTACGTCCAATTTACTTACGTCGGGTAGATGATAAGTGACAGTATAGATACATTAATCATGTACATTTTTTCTCAATTTAAACATTAATATGCACACAGTTTGCATAAACAACATTGAATATAAAAAACAGTTCATTTAATTAGGGCTATACGGTGCAGTTTTAGCATACCCAGAGAATATGTTACTGCCTTGTTTGTTAGGGCGATCTGAAATTCTCTTTGCACGTTGACTGTTAGCAATACATGGATATCATGTTCATCTATGTATTCACGTGTCTTGCTCATCCCAACAGCACTCAAATCTCTATATACCATAAACTAATAACGACTTGCTTTTGGTGTCAGCAAAATTAGGTATTAAGTTCTTACAAAGTCTTACTTTCTCACCCAACATCGAGGCCTGTACTCAAACCTTTTACTTGGGCACGATTCTTAATTTTTTCAAAAATTTCAGGAACGCCCACAGTTTGCATGAAGATTATTTGAAATTGGATTTCAAATTGGTGTTCAAACCCCCAGTTTTCTACTCTATTTCTGTCATTCGTGACCGATATCAGTGTTGGGCAGCTCCAGTCATATGGATTTTGGCTGATTCTAACTTTAATGCTTCTGGCCATTGGGTAAGTTCAGCAGCTATATTTATTATCTAAATTTAGGTTGACTTCACCATTAAAATTTGAAATAGTTTTCCTCAAATCAGGAATGCTGTGTGTAGTGTCTGAAATAGATAATCACGGGATACTTGGCTAAACCCACACGTTCTCTCTTTATTTAACAGTAATACACAATGTCCTACTGTTTACAAGTACTTGGATCCAACAACAGACCACGACACGTTCACTTCCATTTTTCACCACCTCTAACTCTCTAGTAAAGCACACAACTGATATAATCCTCTTACTGCCGTAGTCAAATCACAACAATGTGGTACGCTGGTTCCACTGGTTGTTGAGGTCTCAAGAGCTCAACGAGCATCTGATCGTGTTGCCTATTTATCTTCATTAACAACTGCAGTACATCTTTGAATTCAATGACAATGGCTTCTATTCAACAGAGGCAAGGTAAGCATTGCTTCCCTAAAATTTAAAAGGGAACAATGGAATAAGAGGACAATTGAGTTAAAACAAATTATTGTAATAACAAACCTCTCCAACAATTAGTATACTATCAATAATGTTTGAGGTAGCAGCTCTTATTTCTTAGAACAAGCAAATCTCTCTCAGACTGACTACTGATCAGCCAGCCAGCTGGAGCTTTATTCCGTCAATCATTTGTTTCCTGTTCTGTCTGGCACTTCGAGGAAAGGGAAGCAGCGTTTCCCAGGTGAGTAGTAGCTCAGTTTACTTTAGTGATTGCTGTATAATCGTACGTAATATACTGTTAAACTCTTATTTTTAAGTGGTTCAAGCAATATTAATTGTTCTTATATATAATTATGGGCACTATATTACAAAATAATGTGTCTATCTTCAATTTACAGTAAGCTTAGTTTTATTTTACAAGAATATTGGCACTTGTTTAATCCTCCAGGGGAAGCGGTTTGTTTATTTGCGTACAGTAGTAGAATGACGAGCTCGTCAACAAGCGTGGGAGTGGAAAAGGAGGGTTGCTGTGTCTAAACCCATAAGTAATATCTTAAAGCATATATTTTCGTCAAGTTCGTTTGACAAAAAAAATGAAACAAGCAAACTCACTCTATCTTTAGGCAACCAATCAACAACAAAATAACTATGACATTTCAATACTCAATTTTATGAAAGTGTTTAGTAATTATCAAGGAGTTAGGTTGGTGGAAAACTATATAGTTGAGCCTATTATTTACTAACGATAATGGCGTGTGAAAGACATCCGGATTTTGCAAAGCTGTTAGAATTCATGCTAAGGATTAAACTCATTTGCAGGCCACAACCCCAGAAAAAATTTCGACATTCGTAGATTGACCATTATTATTATTATATATAAAGGGGAGCACGAGAGCAAGTTCCAACACGTGCCAACCAATTTGTCACACCATGTGGTTCGCAAATAATGGACGGGTTGTCACGTTTCACGAAGTTCTGGAACAGAGAAAACATGATATTAATAATAGAGGGGGAGGGGAGTATTTGGGAAACCAAATAAGGGTTTTTAGAGTTANGGGGGGGGGGGGGGGGGGAGGTGAGAGCCTCCCAAACCACTCATAGTGGAGTGAAGTTAAGTTAAATTAACTTAATGCAGTTTGCAATTCACTAGTGACTTAGTATCGATTAAAAACACCATCATTGAAAATGATGAATATCCACTTCTTCATTCTTGCATTCTGTGCTATACGTCATTAGTTATGCGTTTTACTTTTGTATGAATATAAACTCAGCCTAATTTATTCACTATTTTTCAATGTTTCTATCCAAATAAAACTAATCCTCCATTTTAAATCTTAGCACAAATATTTTACAATCATCTTGATATTTTAATCTGTGAGCAGGCTGACAACATTACCGTCTACTAATTCTTCCCACGAACAAAAATAATAGTCCTTGTTTAAGATTATGGTTGTTTACTGATGGCTATGTTTACTTACATGTTACTAATTCAACGATAATGTTAAAGAGTTTTTGTTCTATGTTTGATAACCACTTATCTTTATAGAAGAACGGATATTTTAATAGACATTTACGAGAATGGCGTCAGGTTTAGAAAGCTATGTCAACCGTATCCTTTGAGACTACTTTTTAATTGAGTAACTTAAATTGAATTATGTAGGTTATGTTTTGTGATGTTGTATTCTGCATCATGTTATTTAATTAATATCTTCTTAGATTGCCAAATTTACCATAGAAAAAAGTGCTTGCCTACAGCAAATTTTTAAGCATAATGTTAAGGTTATTTCCTATTCTTTCCCAGAATTAATTTTGCCATAATTGCATATTTAAGAAGAATGCTAAATAGTTTGATATTATAGTAGTTAAAAAAAAGGCCATTAAAATACCTCTCAGTCCATTTGACTATTGATATTACTTAAAAGAAATTTAGTGACTTAACTCAAAATAAAGCCATAAGCTTATTGTCTGCATAATATATTTTTAAAAATTAATATAAACAATTTATAAGCTATTATACTTTCTGTGAATGTTAAAAGACATGTGTTCTCTCAGGAATGATGCTTAAGAACCTTACATAATAAACTATTTTACTTACATTAAGATAAAAGGTGACCTGGCGGTCTAGGGGTAAGGTGTCAGACTTCTATGCTGGCGGCCGGGTTTCAATCCTCGGTTCCGGCAAAGATTTATCTGATTACCAAACCCTTCCTTCACCTCTGACAAGACATCTTGTGAATGTGAGGAATGCCAGGCCTCCACCGTGGTTCGGATTCCACGTTAAACTGTAGGTCCTTCATTTCATCTTACAATCACCCTACCATTACATATTAGCGTAAGTGTGTATAACCCGAACGGGTAGTAAGACGCGGTGCTAATAATAATAATAATAATAATATAATAATACAGTAAGATATAAAATCCATAAACAAAGTTTAAATGTAAACACCAACACATAAATTAATACATGATCTCTTAGTATATGACATCATCTTATACTACAAAAGTAAAATTGTTTATTTTGTGAATATTAATAGAGTTTCTAATTTATTAGTAAAGGGAAAGGTAGCAAGGCTAGATTGAGTCAGCTGAGTAATCACCATAATGAAAGCTAGCCTAGGTTAAATTTGTTTGTAAAAAAAACCTAATAATTAGAGATGGGACACTTAAATTTTTAATTCCTATGGTATTCAAGTTCATAAAATTTTATAAAAATATGAAAATCTTGACTTGAAATATCAATTTTAAACATTTGGTAAAAGGAACTAGTCCTATATAGATTTGTGAAGTTGGAAGAATAACAAAATCGCACATGCAAGCCTACACAAAAAAAGACAAAATTTTATAATACAATAAATTTAAGCTACTAAAAGAGAGTTTTCTTTATTGTTTATAATGTATATCACATGGCAAACAAAACAGCATTTGTCAGTACTGGCGAGCCTTAAACAACTTTTTTTAGATCCAATTCTAAATATATTCACTTTGAAATTAAATATTTTTAAAAATATGAGGATTTTAGTTTGAATTCAAATTTTGAAGGAAAAAAAAACAGATTTGGATTTATAAGAACTATAGTATTCAACCCATCTTTGCTAATAATAATAATATATATCATACATGATACACCCTTATAAGTGTGGCCACAGACAAGGAATTTGACCATGTAACAGGAAAAATTAGGCACCATCTACATTAAATAAAATCCTGAGGAAAGAGAAACTTCATTATTGTATTTTAGTTGACTTTTCAATATTTTAAACAGCAATTTAGGTCAAGCAACTTAATCCAATAACTAACCCTGGACACATTTTGCTGTTTTGATTATCTTCAGTCGACCTCGGTTTGGAGTGAAGTGCTCTCCTCAGGAACAGATATTCATGGTTTCAAACCCAACTGAGGTCAACGGAGTTTTCTTGAACATTAAAAATCCATAGCATAATTTACTTCGGAGGGGAAGTAAAGCCGTTGGTTCCACATTGATTGTAGCATGTAAAATAACCCTGAAAGGTATGTAGAAATACCTTTTCCGGCAAAATTGGTAGGCCCTCTCACTCTTGCTCATAGAAATTCTCGTATGTTGATATAACCAAGCGATTCAATAAGTGCACATTAAATACCTAAAAAAAAAATTATTATTTTTTTCACCTTGACCAAGGCTATATATTACATATGTGTGCAAACTATTCCTGCGTCGCTTAGGTGATTTTTTTTCTAAGTGTGTCTTACTACCTGTTCAGTTTATACACATATATGATAATTACTCTAATGGGGTAGGAATGAGGCATTTTTGAGGTAATTTGACCGCATTTGTGTGGAAGGAGAGTGGGAAACCATTTAGGAAAAACCACCCTTAGTAGCCTAGATCAGACTAAGATTCAAAACTCAATCTCCCTGTGATCAATAGGCCAGTAAGGCTATAATACAAGAATGGAGTGACGCCTTAGACCACTTTGCCAATGCTATAGGTTAAATGATTTTGGCTTTGAATATTATTGTTAAGTTATAACTAAGTCTATTAATAATCTTCAGTTTAGTATCATTGGATTTCCTGCATTTTTGTGAGCATAATGCTGGTACTTAGGCTATACTTTATGTTTTTCATGTTTCTTGGGTGAAAAAATTGGTCTGAAAGGTACGGTTTTTGGGTTTCACCCCTTTTGTTTCTTATACCGTACTCTTAATTTGATTTTTTGGCACAACAAGAATAGGGACATACCAATATTAAGATTGTGTTTCATACTCAGCAATGTAGTCTAATAATCAAACTCTCACTAGCGATTATTCTATAGAATACAAATAACTTCACAAAGATATATATTTAAAGGAATGATAAGAATGAAATAGTCCTAAGATGATGCTGTAGACTCAGGCAAGCCTTTCCCAACCTAAGAAATCCTAACCTTCCACATAAACAAATAAAAGATTCAATTAAGCTGAAGTTGATAATGTTGTTACTCTTTAATGTGCTTTTAAATAATCTTAAATTATTAGGAAAAGAATAAGTCCAAGCTAATTAATTAGGGATCAATTAGGACCAATTATCAAGATGAATGCTGAAAACACTATTTTTTGTAGGCATAATATATTTTAGAGTTAACTCTAGGTAATTATTGTAGGCCTACTAAATAAAAAATAAGAATAGTAATGATTTGTAATGTAAATAGCCTTAGTCTTGGTGTGTAGATTCTTAATAATCATTTTGATAATGTAAAATGAAATATGTTTCTTACAATCACACATAGCAGCCTATAGGCTATAGGGTCTACTCTAACCATAATTAATGTTTCGTAAGAATACTTTTTATAAGCTATAGAGCATTCAAGACCATTTTAATAAATTATGGACCTATTCTACTCCTCTACAACCATACCAAATATGACTTCGGCACTAATAAAACTCTTTGGAAGTGCAACTATTCAAAATAAGTATAGATTTGGCTCCTTTGACCTTTCATATGGGACACTTCCAACAACAAAGAGTGAAGTCTTATATCAAACTATAGTTTATATTAATTCGTACATAATCATGTGTTGCGCCCCATGTGAAAGGTTCCACTTACTCCACGGCAACATGATCTTAAAAAGACATTCCACTAGGTACAGTAGTCATACCTACTAAGATCTAAGGTTCAGTTTATTCCTTTTTTTCTATCCTTCACAACCTGAACATTTTTTCATGTATAAAGACTGTATCCAATATGACCCTAAATGATTTTCATGCTTATTGTGTGATTTTAAATTGCTTTATGTAAAATAAAATCAGTTCAAGCACCGATTATCCTAGAAAATTTCAGTATGGTTTAGTGGGCCTATGTCTTATTAGTGCCCTTAGATTTACCCCTTCCATTCCTTTCCCCCTTCACAAACTTGATAATATTAACAAAATGTTTTCCTTAGATAACAAATTTAGACACTGTATCAATAATCACAGCAGATGGAAGAAACTTTGTTGTAAGTATTGTCACTAAAATAATTGTTAAATATATAAAAGCTACACAAGTGAGTAGGACTAAATGTCAAGCTCGTCAACTCTGGGTTATTGGTAACAGAGAGGTCAAATTTTTATTTTTGGTGGTGTGTATTGTGGGTGATTTTTTCCATTCGGTCCCCTATTCTCTCTCTACATAAATTCAAGGGCCATGGGTCACCTTTTTGTTTTTTATTTTGGAGTTAATGTTTAGTAAGTGTTGCTTTTTTTCAAGGAAGTTTAAAATCATATGCTTGCATTGTTGTGTTTTTATAATGTACAGGTTAAATGACAAAACTCCAAAAAATGATTTAGTATGTTGTTTAATCTGGCTGCACCATTATTTTTTTATATATATAATTAGTATCAGTTCTGGTTTTCAGTAACTTTGAACCAAATACCAAAGCCTTAAGGAATTCTGAATCTGGAAAAAACGTGTAACTATACACCTGTCCATCATCAGGTAGTGGTGCACCAAGTTCCGCTCTTTCCTCACCCAATCAAAAACATGTTTTATTAAAAGCTCAAATCATGGACTATTCTGTAGAACTATATATATATAATAAGAATGGCCAAGGACTGAAGATGTGTCAAATGTTTTGAAAATATTAAGATAAGGCTTACAATTATTCTAAAGGTAGGGGCCTACATCTATACACATTAAAAGTGCCCCTTAAATTTACAATTAGGAAAAGTATTGAAATAATAACTTTTATGCTCTTCCCTCAAAATAAATGTATGGGTGCCCCATTGCTGTCAGGAATCAAACCTAGTCTCTGAATTCCGAGTTTACTACACCATAGCCAAACCTTTCAGTAAAATGATGCTTGCATGATTGAATCATAACCAATTAAAATAAGTAAAAATAAAAATAGGTATACATCAACTAACATAGATATGACCTTAATTTTATTAAATAGACTTTTTTTTGTTCCTCTTTTAGGAAGTTGTATTGCACGTTTCACACTCCTCCCTGATGAGTTCCGATAGAATGAAACCTAGGTCAGGTGATTGGGCGGTGATGATCGATTTACTTTAAGACCTCTTTGTCCATTGGCAGCAATGTAAAGTGTGAACTGTGTTCTTCTTTTCATTGCAAAAACCATATTTTGTTTGTTCCCTTTTATATGTTTCTACCACCTTTCCTATACCTTCTTCAAAATATAATACAATTACCTCATAAAGCGAAAAGAGGTTTTCCTTATAGAGATATATTGAATATAAATTACAATTTAAACATGTACTATATGTCTATTTATTCCTCTTTATTCCCGTAATCTTGCACAAATTGTCTTTGTTTGGCAATGTGATTTTAAATTTACATATTACATTGTTTGCTATTGGTTAATATTGGATAAAACAAAAATAGTTAATAGCAATTTGATTGCAGGGTACATTGAAAGGTTTTGACCAGACCATCAACCTGATACTAGATGAGAGTCATGAGCGTGTTTACAGCACAACACAGGGTGTGGAGCAAGTTGTTCTGGGACTGCACATTATCAGAGGCGACAATGTGTAAGTTTACTGAAGACTTTTGAAAGTGATTTCACAAAATGATGCAATATAAAACATGGTGCAGAGGTTCAACCAGACCATGACACCCATGGTCTCAGATTTTGATGAAACTTGGTATGCTCAATCCCTCCATGGTGGTAAGTAACCACCATTTTTTTTCCTCCTCTATTTCATCTGGTTTTCATTTTACAGACCTCTGAACTTTAACCGAGTTCTCGATTTTAAACATTTTCGAGGCCTTCTACGCAAGATACACTTCATTACCAAAAAATGTCCATCTCACTCACAAATCAAACTATGTATTTAAAATTGTCCAGCCTTATCAATGAAAGCATGAGGATTTCAGAAAAAAATATGTTAAGACTCTAAATGCCTGGTTTAGACCATTAATAAATAAAATAATTTTGAACTAGTTTTTTTTACTGAAAACATGGTTTACTTAAAACTAAATTATCAAAGTGAGGGAAAGGTATAACCTGTACATATGTTTTTTTTAAATGAACCTAGAACTATGTTCTATCATACTCAGGAATATAATTGATGGCTTTTATTCCTTCTGCCAAATATAAGCTTATGTACCTTTTTTTTCTATTTTGAGAAAATGGTTGACGATGACTATTTTTCAACTTTACCCAAAATCTAAGACTCCTATCATAAAATAGTACTGGAACAAACTTGTAGAGCTTAAAATTTTATATTATTTTGGTTCTTAGTGATTTTTTGTAGGGAGCACCAATTTTTTATAACTTGGGAATTTAAAAGACGGAAAACACAGGCTCTTAAAATAATTATATTTAATGATGTGTACATGTAAACAAGTAGTGAGTACTGGTACCATAATATAATATTAAATACACAAGTTATGTACAATTTTTGACCTACCAGTCCATTTTATGTGTGTGTGAATGAATAATCACTGTTGACTCATGCACGAGTCACCACCAGTCCACAGGTCACAATCATGCAATGGCTTGGCAGCCTCTCAGTTTGCTTCAGCTCTTCCTAGGGTGACCACTGTGTTGTGCTGCCTAAACTCAAATCTGTATTCATTATATTATAATCTAGTGATTTACAGTGATGATTTAAGTGTATGTAATTGTTATAGGTAAAATGGAAGATATTAAGTGTAGTGTTGGGGAATTAACATCGACAGTGTGTCATAAAAGTAGCTATGTATCAAAGAAAGGTATTGAACATGTAGCAGATCTAACTGAAGATAACAGAATTCTTTTGAAGTTTAGAACAGAAGCTACTGAAGACTTGGAGTCTATTTGTCTGCACCATAAAAGTGTATTTTTGAGAAAGTTTGAATATCTTCAAAAAGTATGTTGTGATCCCCTCCGAAAGCACAAGAGACCTGTGAAAAAGTCACTTCGTTTGGTGACTGTACAGCAATATAAAAACTCATTAATGAAGGGATTCAAAGTAAAACCAGGGCAAAAGCTGTGTTCACAATGTAGAGCTATATTATTTAAAACTAAAAGTGATGCAGAGAGTGCTGATGAAAGTGCAGATAACCCCACTGAACCAGAGGATATTTGTTTACCTCTTGAAGAAGTGTCTGGTCTTGAGAATAAAGAAACAATAGAAAGGCTCAATTCATCTTTTACTGAGGTAGGTTGTTCTCCTTTAAAATTGCATTCCCTTGGTGAACATAGCAAGGCAGCTTATGGGAGGGAAAAGTTAGAAAAATTTCAGGCACATGTACGAGGCAAAATTGAAAAAGTTCTAGAGGTTGAGATTCCAACAAAAGAAACCAAAACAGAGAAGCTTGTGGAAGAGAAAGCAGCAGATATGGACAAGCTTGTCGAGATCATGAAAGATCAATTGAAATTCATTTCAAGGAAAAAGCAAATTCAACTACTAACCATTCCTGCTTCACTGACATGGACACGGAAAAAAATACAAGAAACATTTGGTGTGTCTGACTATGCTGTTCGTCAAGCTCAGAGACTTGTTAAGGAAAAGGGATTTTTAGCTGAACCATATCCTAGATGTGGGAAAAAACCTAAGCCTGAAACTGTTGATTTAGTGAGAAACTTTTATGAGAGTGATGAGCAGTCTAGGGTTATGCCTGGAATGTAAGATGTAGTGAGCATAGGAAATAAACAATACAAGAGAAAGCGATTGGTTTTGGGTAAACTTCATGAATTATATTTGAGTTTTAAGTCAGAGTTTCCTGATGTTAAGGTGGGGTTCTCCAAATTTTGCACTTTGCGACCAAAGTGGTGTGTTTTAGCCGGTGCCAGTGGCACCCATTCAGTATGTGTATGCACAATCCATCAAAATGTTATACTGCTCCTTCATGCTGCACAAATTGACAGCTATAAGGAGGTTATGAAGTTGTTAGTGTGTTGGGAAGCAAAGAGGGAATGCATGCTCAGGCACTGCAGTGAATGCCCCCCCAAAACAAATCTAGTGAGCTACTTACTGTCCAGATTTGAAGATTACGAGGAAAATGATACCATTGAATTCTCTCAATGGGTGTCGACTGACAGGACACAGATGATAAAAAGTTCATCAACACTTGATGATTTTATTGATGATTTAGCCAACAAGATTGAAAAACTGATTCCACACTCTTTCATAGCCAAGTCACAGTCTTCATTCTTAAAGAGTTTAAAAGAAAATGCACCATCAGAAATAGCAATAATTTTGATGGACTTCAGTGAGAACTACTCTTTTACAATCCAGGATGAGGCCCAAGGGTATCATTGGACTTCTGATTCATGTACTATTCATCCTGTTGTAGTGCATTGTAGGAACTCTGAAGGAGAAAAGATTGTTTCATCACACTGTGTCATATCAGATGACCTCAAGCATGACGTGAACATGGTTTATAAAACACAAGAAATAGTTGTGAATTTTCTGAAAGAAAACTTTCCACACATCAGGGAAATACATTATTTTAGTGATGGGTGTGCTGCACAGTACAAAAATAAGTACAACTTTCTCAACCTGTGTCTGCATGAGGAAGACTTCCAGCTGAAGGCACAATGGTCATTTTTTGCAACAAGCCACGGTAAATCAGAATGTGATGGGATTGGTGGGACAGCTAAACGTTTAGCTCGAAAGGAGAGTCTCCAGAGACCCCTCGAGAAGCAGATCACAACAACAGAAGCATTTTTCAATTTTTGTAAAACAAACATCACCAAAATCAGTTTCCACTTTATTGACAAAGACACAGTAGATTCAACCCGTTCTACTCTTGAAAACCGTTTCAAAGACTTACATACACTTCCTGGTACTAGAAGTTTCCACAGCTTCAAGCCTCTAGATTCTGCAGGCACTATTATGGCTAAAAGGATCAGCGCCGATAAGGAACCCTCTCTCACATTCAACATGAAAAGCTCTCACCCATCATTTGTAGCAGCAGATGATTTGTACTCCGGGTGTTACATTGCATGTAAATACGACCACTTCTGGTATTTTGGAATGGTGTCGACGGTGAATAAAGAGGAAGGAGATATTGTTGTAAAGTTTCTTCATCCTAACGGACCTTCCCCATCGTTCTCCTGGCCAAGGCATGAAGATAACTGCTCTATACCAGTTCCTCATGTGCTTGCTGTTGTTGACACCCCACAAACAACATCTGGAAGAACCTACCACTCTTCAATAAACTGCATGAGGTCAATGGAGGAAAAAATGACATATTTGGAGGTTATTTTACGCAAAAGAAACTGAGATTTAATCAACTGGAAGAACAAATAACTTGTGTAAGTAAACAATTTATTATATATGGTAACAGTAGGGGCCTACTCACTACTCACATGTACCCAACATTAAACTAGAACTATTTTAATAGCCCTTTTTTTCCGCCTTTTAAATAGACAAATACTAAAAAGTGGTGCTCTCTAACAAAAAATCACCAAGAACCAAAATAATGTAAAATTGTAAGCTCTACAAGTTTGTTCCAGTACTATTTTATGATAGGAGTCTTAGATTTTGTTTAAAGTTGAAAAATAGTCATCGTCAGCCACTTTCTCAAAATAACAGCTAAAAAAAGAGTGCATAAGCTTATATTTTGCCAAAGGGATGAAAAAGCCATCAATTATATTCCTGAGTATGATAGAACATAGTTCTAGGCTCATTTAAAAAAAATATACGTACAGGTTATATCTTTCCCTCACTCTGATAATTGAGTTTTTAGTAAACCATGTTTTCAGTAAAAAAAACTAGTTCAAAATTATTTTATTAATTTTTTAATGGTCTAAAACAGGCATTTAGAGTCTGAACATATTTTTTTCTGAAATCCTCATGCTTTCATTGATAAGGCTGGAAAATTTCAAAGAGATAGTTCGATTTGGGAGTGAGTTGGAAATTTTTTGGTAATCAAGTGTATCTTGCGTAGAAGGCCTCGAAAATGTTTAAAATCGAGAACTCGGTGAAAGTTTAGAGGTCTGTAAAATGAAAACCAGATGAAATAGAGGAGGAAAAAAAATGGTGGTTACTTACCACCATGGAGGGATTGAGCATACCAAGTTTCATCAAAATCTGAGACCATGGGTGTCAAAACATTTTTTTTTTTTTTGTTGAATTGAGGTGGAATGACCCAGAGCTGTCATTTTTTTTTCAGACACTTTATAGGGTAATTTAGAGGAATTAAACTTAATTTTTTTACTAAAGTGACTAGTCCATTTGGTGTTTAGAACAGGGTGATTGTACCTTAATGGGGAAATATATGCAGTCTCTACACAACCCAATCTTTCAAGAAGAAAATGGGGAGAGAGGATAACACATGTGTTCAACTCATTGGGCTTAGTTTAGTTCTTTAGTTCAATTTTTATATTATATGCAAAGACCTACTATTTAAACCTTTCAGTTAAATGTTTCACATTCATAAATATTCTGGTAGGAATGGTATTTTTTCTTTTTATGGACTTTCTGATTTTTTCCCGGTTTTCCAGGTACTACATGACAAACCTTATTTGTGCATCTAATAAAACATGTCGAGCTTGTATTTGTGGTTAATATTGGATCAGTTAATTCCAAGGTGGCACTTAAAATAATTGAGTATTTTTCTTAAAATAATTGAGTATTTTGCTTAAAATAATTTCAACAAGTACCCAAATATAAAAATTGTTTTTGCTTGGATTGTGCTTGTAAAGCTATGTGTGTTGTCCAAGGCTAAGTTACTTTGCGAGCTCTGTGCTGTTATAAGTTATAACCATTATTTAAAAATTCTTCACTATCTCAAACCATATTGTGTCTGCCTACTGAGCTAAGGGTACTAGGTTTGATTCCTTACATGACCGAAAAATGTATAATCGGTGAAATTTGGGGTTCACCTTTCTGGGTGACGAATCAAAAGCTGGGGGATTGTGTCATATCTGTGCAAGAATTAAGCTAATTTGTAGGGTATGTATAATCATTTTGTTTATAAAGTGCATCAAATACCCTAAATTAATAATAATAAATCGTAAATGTTGTGCCTAGTAAAATAAAACAAGTTGACCGAAATTGTGATTTGTTTCAGAGCCGTCGTGGGAGAGTTGGACGATAACATGGATTCTCGTTTGGACCTTAGTAGTATCAGAGCTGAGCCCCTTAATTCAGTTGTCCACTAAAAAAATATAGACCTTTGTGTGGGGTATCCCTGTGGGTTATTCCAAATTTGACACGTTTTGAACATATTGTGAATTTTTTGGTACTGTACTGTACTTAATGTAAACATTTTATTTAATTAAATAAATAGGAATTCATGGCATAGTTCAAAAATCAATGCAATTTCATGCTTTAGCCATGACTTATTTTACTAGCATGTCTTGTGTTATAGACAAAATTCAAGAAGTAAGAAAAATGCTCTTTCGACTATGAACAGAAACTGTTAATATAAATTGCAAATATTACCTAAGTACCAATTATTTTAAACTAATAATCTATCAATTGTGTGGTTGCAACTTTTTAACAGTATAAAATTGTCATAATAAATTGGCTATAAATTTTGTATGGTCAATGTACTTGCTGTTATACTTTTGTACCTTTATTTTAATCATGTACTTTTTTTATTCAATTTAGATCCCTTTATTTAGTTTTGCCACTAAAAGAATCCTAGTATTCAAAGTTTGCCCTAAAGGTATAATGGGTGTGACCTAACTTCTAAATCTTTATCTCCACATTAGTATTTTTATTTGAAAGTGAAAACAGTTAGTTTAAAGGTAAGGTATTTGCTATCATGGTCATCTCTAGAACTTGCAGGGGATATGATGCAAATGAGTGTAACTCATCTCACTGTGTAGACATAATAAAGTTTTCTTTGCCAAAATAACTTATTCACTAAACACTATGGAATATCTTTACTGACTCATTCTAATTTCAGCTGCATAAAAATTGTTCTTGCTGTTTATTTGCTTTTGTTATAATTTTAGACTAAGTTTTCAAAAATAAGTAATCAGTAATCTAACCTCAAATGATATTTTTTATACTCTCATGTAAATACTTCCCAGATATCCACTTTAAATAAAATCATCATGCCAATTTTCGAAAATTACCCAACATAAAATATTTCTTTATTTGAGGGCCCCATTCAAAATTTAAACAATACCACCAAGGATATAAAGTATGGTTTTTGGACTATGGGGTACATTATTTAAAGATTCATCATAATCTCAAGGTTGAAATTTTTCAGTTACAATATTTTTTCACTTTATTAAAAAGTAAAAGGTGAAATAAATCAAAAGAGTATAATATTGACAGGCTAGTTCTGCTAAGTCTATTATAATTTGTTCCACAAGAACAGTCCGATTTTCATAAGAAAAGCAGTCATTTATTTTAAATGTAGCATATTAATAATATTATTTCCTTAATAATAATTGACAGATCATAATTATGACTTGATTTGAAAATATATTCAGTATTGTTAGCTGTCAGATAAGGCTCTTCCTATTAAAATTGGACTGTAAGTAGTGTATATGAAACAACGTTATTTAAATATGCTGTCTTTGCCTCTTTATAAACACTTTCATTATAGAATGTCATGCTCTGACAAGTGACAGGTCGATAGCAAGGTGGGTGGTCCGCAAAGGAATCAAACGATTATCAAATGGTCTGCTCTTTGAAAAAGACTGAGAAACACTAGTCTCAGTCGTCACTCTCATGATTTGCCTGCTGATGACAGGGAGATTGGGGTTCAAATCCTGATCAGGTCTACTGAGAGGGTGGTTTTCCCTAAATGGTTTCCCACTCTCCTTCTAAGCAAATGCGGAAAGATTAACTCTGAAATGATTCCTTCCTAATCCCTACTCCATTATAGTAACTAACTAGGTTATGTTGTATGTGTATAGCTTGAACAGGTATTATGACATGATAAAAAAAACATGAAACTACCTATAAAAAAAATTAATGAATTTTGTTGACACTAAATATTGAGATATTATATGGTCATACATTGGACCCAAATAGGGACTTTGATTTTGGCCTTAAAATTAGCTTATAACTGATATTGGAAATTTCAAAAATGTTCTTAAAAATTGTTATATGAGTATTGTTTTACATAGTAAGTAATTACTTGAGGGTAGTTTACTAAAAATGATATTTGAAGTATCGTTAACCCTTAAACGCCAAGTGTGCCGATGGATCGGCGCACCAATTAATGGCTAAAACACCCGCAGCTGATCCATAGGCGCCAGCTAAATCTTATTAGTTGGTACCATAAGCCTTTATCCTAAATATTAAGCTTTAGTTCATATTGTCCTCAACAGAAAGCACTGTAATGTTAACAAAAAGTTTATTTTTTGGCACAAATTAATTATGTTATTTCCAGTTGTTTACACCGTAGCGTGAATATGTTTTTGAATCCTGTATTTCTCTTTATTTTATTTTAATTCAAGTATTTGTAATTACTATTTGTTTTTTTTACAAAAGTTTATATATTCTTTATTGTTTTGTTCATAATAGTTTTTATTATAAGTTATATAGCCCTAAGCGTTAGTACAATATAATTTCACCCAAGGGTGAAATGCAAAGTGTAAAGGTGGAATGGGAAAGGTTTAAGAATAGTTTGGTAGGAGCTGCAGACGTGATATGTGGGAAGACATGTAATAATAGGAAGTGGAAGGAAAGACCCTGGTGAAACGACAGAAGGCGTTTTAAGAATAGGAACGAGGAAAGAGAAGAAGAACA
Source organism: Timema shepardi (assembly GCA_902151425.1). Lineage (NCBI taxonomy): Eukaryota > Metazoa > Arthropoda > Insecta > Phasmatodea > Timematidae > Timema > Timema shepardi. Next base: position 58,311 of record CABFVX010001162.1, on the reverse strand, counting down.
TAGAGGGAAGTGAGTTGTACAGGAATCCAGGAAGGATTGTATGTAAAAATGGACAGAAATGCTGGAATTGGACATGGAATTAAGTAAGGAGGTGCTATGTAGCCAAGTAAGACAGAGAAGGAGAGAGAAACGACAAAGTTGGAACTATGGAGAAGAAGGAAGAACATTGAAGACATGAGAGAAAGAAAAGGAACTATAAAGGAAATATTTTGAGAAGACGTTCAACCTGGAACAGGAAATGGATAAGAGTGAAACAGAGGAACATGAAGAAATAGGACAAGAGGAGGAAAAAGGCCCCACATGGAAAGAGAAGGATGCATTAAAGAGGATGAAACAAGGAAAAGCACCAGGTGTGGACAAACTGACAATGGAAATTATAAGATCTGCAGGTGAAGTAGATATAGAATGGTTATACAGGGTGCTGAGAGAAATTTTAAAGGAGAACAAGGTACTGGAAGACTGGAAATTATAATACTTACTTTCAAGAAAGAAGACAGGAAGAGGTGTACAAATTATAGGGGGATAACACTGATGTGCCACTGTACAAAAAATATATGAAAATATACTGGAAAAGAGAATAAAAAATAAAATTAAAGGAAGGTGGAGAGAGGAACAGCACGGATTTAGGGAACAAATGTCTACAATAGACTTGATCTTTGTCATACAACAGCTGATGGAAAGAAGGTATGAACATGGGAAAGATTTGGTGATGGTATTTATGGATGTGAAGAAGGCATATGATAGCGTGGATGGAAAATATAAAATTCGGAAAGCGATGGAGGAGGTTGAAGTGGAAAGGGGAGTGGTGATGAGAGTGAAAAGCTTTTATGAGGATAACAGGAGTTGTGTTAAGACAGAGAGTGGGAGGACGGAATGGTTCCAAGTAAAAAGTGGAGTGAAGCAGGGGAGTGTCCTTTTATCATTATTATTTATAATAATAGAAATGGGCAGGAAAACTCGGGGAGGAAAGAACGAAAGCCATGATGTTTGCTGATGTCTGATGGTATGGGGGGGAGAAGGAAGAGGAAGTTCAGGTACAACTACAAGAATGGAATGAGGACATGAAAGTGTGGGATGAAATTTAGCATGGCAAAGTGTGAAGTGATGGTAATAACAAGGAACAGGATAAGATGTAGTAAATCTATAAAGTTGGCTGAAGTAGAGCTGAGAAGAGTTCAAAATGTAAAATACCTTGGAAGCGGGAAAGACTAAAGGTGGAAGTAGAGAGGATGTAATGAGAAGCTGAGAGTAGGGAGAGTTGTTCTATAGGTGTGTAAGAAACCTGCTATGGAGAAGAGAAGTGCCTTTGAAGTGTAAGGAAGTGCTGTACAGGGTATACTTTGTACCCATTGTCACATATACAGCAGAAACATGGACATTGAATGTAAGAGACTAGGAAAGTGGAGGCTATGGGAATGAAGTTTGTGGGGAGCAGGTTAGCTGTCATGAGGAGAAACAAGATTAGGAATGAAGTGATCTGAGAAAGGAGGAAAGGGGGGGTTTTACAGGGCGTACATGAAATAGTAGAGGTAGCAAGACCAAGATAGTATGAACATGTAATAAGGATGGAAAAAGAGAGGAGGACCAGATAACAGAAAGTCAAGTGAGAGAAGAATGGTGGAAAGAAAAGGAAGTTGGAGGCATTTTACTAAACTGACCTGGCAATAGGCTGTAAACAGTTGATGATAAATTTGACAGTCAATACCTTTAACCCAATATATTCTTGCTGCATGTCCTGCACAACATCCACTAATTTGATTAACTTAACAATGTATTGTGATGATTAGAGGGTATGCAACTCATCATTATGTAATCTCCCCAATATCTTCATCCATTTTTGGACCAAATATTTTCCAAAAAACCTTGTTTTAGAACATCCTAAAGTTTTTCTCATCATGTAGGGAAAATACCATGTTTCACAACTATAAAGCATAAAAAGATTGTTTTGTATATTCTGAGTTTTACATTCCTTGACAGCAGATGAGATGTTAACCTACTGAGTAATAGCCTGTATTTCCCTACTATTATTTTCCTAATTTCCACTCTAATATCATTAGTGCTAGCTTTTTTAGCACCACCTCTTCACTACCTGTTCAGGTTATATGCTTATGTACTAATTACACTAATGACTTAGGAATGGGGAAGGTTTAATTTAAGGAAGTTCACTCGCATTTGACAGGAAAATCATTTTTGGATAGACCACCCTCAATACACTCGACCGAGATTCCAACCCCGATCTCAGTCATCAACGGTTTAGTCATTAGAGTGACGCCATAGGCCAAGTGACCACTGAAGTAGGTTATTACTAGTTAAAATTATTTTGAAATATTTAAACTCACTAACCGTTTGCAGTAATCTATATATGATTGTTCCCAATCTGTGCTCTTTTTTATTATTTTTATTATTATTATTATTATCATCATCAGCTGTTCTGCCCTATGTCAGGTACATACCTTTTTCCAGTGAACTTAAACCGCCAATGGATCCTGTCCTCTACCTGCTTCAAATACTGGTATATCAACATAAGTATTAATGGAATAAAGTAAACCTTTTTATGTTTACTATATTTTCTATGATGGAGATCAGACTTAGAAAATAGTGGATTTGAACTCTTTCTAATATTTAAAATTACCATTCAGATCTACTGAGGGTGGTTTTCCTTGAATAGTTTTCCACACTCCTTCCCATTCAAGTAATTATCAAATATGCATATAACCTGAAAAGGTAGTAAGATGTGATAAAAGATAAATATTACTACAAGCAATTTCAACTGTCCAAATTAACACAAATAACCTTTAATATATTCAGTGAATTTTCCATTTAATTAATTTGTGAAAAGTGGTATTGTCGAAAGAAAGTTATATCAAGCTGCTTGATCCACACAATCGTAAATACATGTAGACCCATGATGCTTTGCTACATCGACATGAAACAGCTGGTTTGTGGATAGTGGTTTTCCATGGCCTAAATATGATTATGATTACAACCATGATTGTGTTGTTATAAAAAGTTGTGTTGCAGAGCGGACCAGGTGGAATAATATGATATCCACTCGTGAGGAAATGATAAAGTATAAATCTTGTGAAGTGAATCCACATTGACACTCTAGTTTAATGGCATTAATAACCTTTATTTGAAATAAATGAGTGTTACATTGTAAAAAGTAGCACTCTGTATATAAATGTCTGGAGACATTTATTTATAAGAAAGTGCATTAGTTAATAATCATAATTCAAAATGGTATTGGTAAAGACAATAAAACAAGAATAAATAATACTGTAGAAAAAAATTAGAGGAATTAAATTCTTATAAAATATAACGTTTAGCGGGTTTATTCAAACAAAGTCAAAGAACTGTGGCTGCAAAGTGTTTATATAGTGATTTCATCAGATTGAACTCTACAACACAAGTTTGTGAACTTGAGCAATACAATTTTAGTTTTATGTTTCGATAAACTTGAAAATTGCATTCAGCAGAATATGATTGTATTATTATTCTATTTGGAGCATGCAAATAGTTTAAAAAATTATTTACTCAAGTTATTAAATAAAATAAGCATATATAATAATATATTTAAATTAAAGGCGTATTGCTAAAATGGCTACCAAAGAAAAGGCTCAACTCGTTTCTAAAAGTAAAACATGATGATTTTATATTTAACTTTGAGTATGAAATAAAGTTCATTAAGCAAAATATAAAATAATAAAATTGTATTAAAATTAAGCAAAAATAAAAGTAAAAACACATTCTTCAGAGAAGTTCTCATCCTGCACAACAAAGTTGGTATAATTGAAGCTAACTTCCTGTTCAGTCTTACTACAACAACTACTACTTCCTGAGGAAGATGCAATATGAGCATCGAAATATTGAAGTGTATGTAAATATCTGTTATTGTTTTTACTTATATTTGTTCTTTGTCTTTTCTACAATTCTGTCATTTTGTTTATTTTATGTTATATATTTAAATTTGATATTTCTTATAACATTTTTTCCCTTTTTCTTTATTTTTTAAAGGTATGCTTGGTAGACATTTCATGTTCAAGAAAATATTGCTTTAAACACGAATTAAAAAGCCAACAATAATACTTGTAAACATTTTATATATGCCTAATAGCTATATAAGGCGCTTACAAAATATAAGAAATGACAAAAAAAATTAGTTGGGATTAACATTGTATGAATAAGTAATTTCTTACCCAATAGGCTGTATAGTACATATCATGTAAATAGCTATTGTTAAAGTTTGACAAATAATTACTCTTAAAGAAATAAAAATTATTAGAAAACAGAGGTTACAATCATACTTGCATAATCTATATTTAAGATTTATAGGATGACAGAAAATCCCTGCATCTCAAGTAATTATATTTTTGTTTGAATATATAAAAATAATGGCCAATATTTACTAAGTCTTTTCTAAGTTTTAATGAATATGTATATTTTTATTTTTTTGTGAAACTTAAAATGTGTTTGTTCACTAATGGTATGCAAAGATTTGAGCTTTGACTTCACTTAGATACAAAGCACCCCCAGTAAAAAATATACACTTATCTTTAATTTTTGTTATTTTGTGAATCACAAATTAATGCTCTCATGACAAAAATCTGTAGAATTGAAGTGCATGTTGATTCATCAATTTAGAACAAAAAGTGCTAAAACATTTGTGGAATAAGATAAGTTGTTAATATCATCTTAAGTTTCACCATCATGTGGGGGCTACTAGGATGACGCCTGCTTGTATGAAGAACCTCAAACAATGGAACACCTCTTGAGGTGCCAATCCCTACCAGATCTCCGTACCCTTTAGGATTTATGGATGTGTAATGAAAATACTGTGATTCGTGCCAGACATTAGGGAGTTTATGAAATCTTAGATGTTATATTAATTTTAATATACTTACATCCCATAGCCCAGATACGATTAGATAAAAAATCATCATGTTTCAAGCATAACCCGAGTCAGTTTAGTCAAATGCCTTCAGCTTTCTCTATCCTTCCACCATTCATCCTACTTTATTTGCTTTGATTCCTTTCTTCTCACTATTTATCTACCATAGCAGTTCTCATACACACTCTAGAACATCTCCCCTTCCTGCTCTCTTAATAGATTCTCTCTCCTCCCACAATACACCTCATTCATATTTTCAAGAAACTTTTCAATCTTTACATTTCTCACCTCTACTTAATACAATTTTTATAGCTTTTCTAGGCCTTGTCATTTCCATCACTTCATTTTTCACCGTGCTACATTTAAACCCACCCATACCATTAAGCTATCAGCAAACATAACTATTTTCATTCTTTTCACACTTTCTTCATGACAGTTACAAATAGTATTGGCACACCCATGCTTGACTCAATTTATTTGGAACCACTCCAGATTCCATCCACCTTTTTGTCTTAACACAACTTAGGTTATCATCATACATGTATTCTTTACTCACATTACAACTCCTCTCTTCACTCCAGCCACTTCCATTTCTTTCCAGACTATTTCTATCCACATTTTCATATGCCTTCTCCACATCCATAATACCATTACTAAGTGCTTCCCAAATTCATACCTTCTTCCATCAGCTTTCATATAGTGAAGATCAAAGATCTAAAGTTATATCTTCCATCAGCTTTCATATAGTGAAGATCAAAGATCTAAAGTTATATAAATATTAAATATGAAATATATATTTAATTTTGTTTCAAGACACAGGATTTAAAAAAAATCACATTTTTACTCTTATCTACTTCAGGAATATTAAATATAATTTTATTCAACTTTGTTTAAAATAGAATAGTTGGACTTGGCAAACCTGAATTTTTCACATTTTTTTAAATATTTGAATTGGCAGACCTACAATTTAAACTCTTGATACCTTGACACAGAAAAAAAAAGTGTACTTTTTTATTATGGTACCCTAACATCATCTATGAGTTGTGTATTTGTTTACAGTCAAAGTTCAACTTTCAAAATGTATTTGATTAGTTACTCAAGACTCTTTATTTTGAGGAAATTGTAATTTCTTTCCCTCAAATTTAGTAAAATAATTTAATCATAACATCTTGTCTGGTCATGACAATGTTAATAAAACGTCTCTCTCTAAATTTAGTAGTAATTTGATCATCTCATGTGACCTAGGAAAGCCAAGTACATTCTTTGTTTTTAGAACTTGAGATATTAATATAATTTTTATTTTACTAGATTGTTTTCCCAATCCTATAAGAGCATCATTTGAAAAGTTTTTATTGAACCAAAATAAATACAAAATATTATTTTTGAATGCAAGATTATTTTAGCACAAACCTAAGAAAACAAGTTTAACTTAAAACCGCACTCTCTAACATTCCAACCTTAGAGCTGGAAACTTTCCCAGCTTATTAATGAGGTCAAATATATTGACAACTAGCAATACCACACGTCGTTACCCGTGACCCACTGTGGTATTGTGTTAGAAATAGCCTAATAATAAAATCTAGTTAAAAATCCTGCTTTGAGGTGCATTCAAACCCCCTCACGTAGACCTATGTTAAAAATTTCAGATCTCTACGTGCCGTAGATTTGGCTGGGCATCGCACACAAACAAACACTTCATTTTCTAAACTAATATTATAAAGAGGAAAGATTTGATTTTTTTTTGTAATTAGGAATAAATTAAATTTTCAAAATAAAATATAGCCTATGTTACTCACTGATAATGTAGCTTTGTATTGGTGAAATAATTTTTAAAATCGGTCCAGTAGTTTTTGAGTTTATCCATTACAAACAAACAAAAATTCCTCTTTATAATATTAGTATAGATATACTCAAATTACAAGTTTAACCCAAATTTAATACTAGTTAGACTAAATAAATAACACTGGTCAACAAAGATTTTGTCCCAAGGAAACTCAAGGGTGATCTATACGTATTTTTTCCCTCTAAATTCAAAACTGGTCTCAGAATTGTTCTATCTCCATAGTTTTAAAGTTACACCCTCTTTTTTAAGATTATACAGTGTGTAAGTAAACACTTTAAGTGGCTAGCAATCGCAGTTAAGTTGGAATAACAGATTCCCTGCTTTGTGAAAAAATCTTCAAAACTCTCTTCTTTCAACCTTATCCTGTTCAAGGCCATGCTAATGAGTAATGTGACATATGACATATTTTGGGCATGATGAATCACACGTTTGCCTGATACTGTTTTAGTCAGCACTTCTGGCCAGTTGGTGGTCAGAGTTCGTTCTATGAACATCGAATGCTGTGTGTTTCTCTGTCATAAGTTGCTATTAATGCAATTCAGTGTATATATTTTTAGAGTGTTTATGTAGTTTAGTATATATTTTATAATATTTAGAACACCAAGTGGTACAATACCTAGAAATTGTGTTAACCATCCAGACTCTTTTTGCTACATTTGTGGTGAGTTAACATTTAAAAATATCAAATGTAGTTTTACTTCGCTCATTAAGAAGTGCTATAAGCTTTATTTTGGTTGCAATATTGGTGATAAAAAATTGGGCCCCTCATTTTTGTTGTCACTTGTGTCAGACTCCTCACGAGTTGGTCAAAGGTTTCTAGGCACATGAATTTTGGCGTTCCAATGATTTGGCGGGAACCAAAAGATCACTCTACAGATTGTTAGTTTTATCTCATAAACATTTCAGGCATCAATTCTATATCAAAACACATCGTGAGATACCCTGATTTATCATCTGCCTCATAGTGAAGAATTGCCAGGGCCAAAGTCTCCAGAAAATGTTATAATTAATTATGATGGACAAGAAGAAGAAGAGGTGAACGTATAGCATGGTGGTGATGATGGTGATGATGATGTAAGGTTTGATCTCACATTTGAAGCTTCCTGTTCATAATCTGAACCACATTTACTTACTCAAGGAGATCTCAATGACCTTGTCCAAGATTTGAATCCATCTAAAATGCAAGCAGAACTTTTAGGGTCCAGATTGAAAGGCTGGAATCTTCTCCACAAAAAAACAAAAGTATGTGGTTTTAGAGAAAGGCATAGTGACTAATGATTTATTTTCCCTTGAAGATCGACTTGTTTTTTGTAATGGTATTTATTCTGTTATGGAAGCACTTGGTCACGAGTACAAAACAGAGTGGCGTTTATTGATTCTTCTAAAGCTAGCTTGAAAGCTGTGCTTTTCCACAATGGAAATAAATTTCCATCAGTGCCACTAGCTCATGCCGCCGATATGAAAGAAACATATGTTAGCATGAAACTTCGCCTGGAAAGTATGATGAATACAAATGGAACCTCTGTGGTGACTTGAAAGTCATTGCTCTTTTGCTTGGACTACAACTAGGTTTCACGAAGTACTGCTGTTTTCTTTGTGAGTGGGACAGCAGAGACCGACAAAATCACTACACCCAGAAACAGTGGCCAAAGCGTACATTACTAACACCAGGAAATAAGAATGTTGTCAATACACCACTTGTCGATCCGAAAAAAGTGTATTTACCTCCACTCCATATAAAGCTTGGCCTTATGAAAAACTTTGTTAAAGCAATGGATCGAAGTAGGCTTGGATTTATAGACTTAAGATAAAAATTTCCAAAGATCAAAGAGGGGATCTTTGTAGGACCTCAAATAAGATAAGTGATTAAAGATGAGAACCTCGATGGTCAGTTGAATCGTTAAATCAGGTTTAAAAGGCTGCATAAGATTCTTTCAAGCGTATTTGCTGGATCTTTTTAGGGAAACATAAGGCAGACAACTACAAAGAAATAGTGAATGATTTGTTAAACTCTTAAAAGATCATTGGATGTAACATTTCTTTGAAAATAAATTCCTTAGATTCACACCTGAATTTCTTCCCAGAAACTCTTGGAGCTGTCAGTGACAAACATGGTGAACGGTTTCATCAAGACAGTTCCGAAATCTATAAATGTTACCAGGGCAAGTGGAGTTCAAATGTGTTTGCTGACTATTGTTGGACCTTTAAGAGGGATGTTCCAGAGGCAAAATATAGCAGAAAATCCTACACTTCTACGTTTTGGGTGAGATAAGCCCTTTACTATGTCTGTATTTTGATAAACTTAACACGTTAAAATTAAAATGGGTATTACTCAAAATTCTTATGTAATAGAAAAATTCTAAAAATAGATTTGAATTCAGCACAAATACTATATATACTATTAGATCCACCTATTTGATTTTGGGACAAAAATATATATATATTTTGTTATCAGGTATAATTAACAGTTTCCATAGTATTATATCAATCCATATTACCCTCATTAGCTCACGACTTTTAAAACATGTTTTGTAGATATAAATAATTTTAGACTTTGCCAGAGATCAAGCCACACTTTATCTGCTTAACTGCCCCCTTAGAACCGTCAAAGGAACCATATTAGTGCTGCCACCTACTAATGATAATGGATATAGGGTGGGGGAGGGGGGACATCTTATAGCTGGTGAAAGCTAGTGTTTGTTAGAGTGTTGTTTCAATAATTTTTAATCTAGTAGTACATGAATAAGTATGCCGTTTAGCCGTCTTTACTTTAACCATTACTTAGTTCTCATTCATTTTGAAATATTTGGATACAACCAATAACTCGCTTTTAATTTTAGTTTGCAAATACTTTCAACTTTCCTAGTCCATCTTGATAAGAAAAAACCATCCAAAATTCTTCACTAGGTTAAATTGCTAGAATTGTCCTAAACTTGTATGGTATAAACTATAAAACTTGAAGTAAAATTAGGCTATTATACATTTTATAAGTTTGAGATGGGATTCTAAGATAAATCATGTATTGTACATTTAATGTGTAAACCAGTTAGTTCAAAACACTTCTGATGAGCTGGTATTCCTGGTACAATAGATTTGAAAAATACACCCTAAGCCAGTTTGTTATATGTTTCGTGTTGATTAAAAACCAAAATAATTTTTTAAATAAAAATTGCCATGTTAGGTTATAAGATCTTAAAATTGTGTTTAATGTTTAACAATGAAGAGGCCCTGTGGCTAAATAATTATAAAAAAATTAAAATTGATCAATTATTTTTACTCGTTTCTTGGTGGCTTTCTTCACTTAATTTTCATTTAAATGGTTTGTATTTCCCTATTTTTCTTTATTTAAAATTTAGATAAGAGTAAAACAATTTATTGAAACTAGCATGGTAACAAGAAGAATTTTGTATAGTTGAAAGCCTTCATGAAATACTTTCAAGATTAAAATAACTAAATCATATTAATGATCATGGAAAACCACAAAACACTTGCTATGCATAGTGAAAAATAAACATTTGTTTAGTAATTAAAGTATATTTTTTATTTTTTTTATTATTTCTTTGTATAATACTTTTTGTCGTAACAGTGTTAAATATTCTTTGTTACCTTACAGAACATTTTGTAGAGCCCTCCACCACCTATTTCTACTCAACACTTTAAGATACAAACTTAAAGCTAGGCATGAAATTGAAACTGGCTAAGCAAACATATAAGTGTAGTGGCATTATGTGTGCCTGTCCTTCAGTGCTGCTACAATTACATTTAAACCGATATACAATGAAATTATTTATAATCTAATATATTGCAGAAACTGGTTTTTAGCACTGTGTCTTACTACGCATTCAGGTTATACATTTATGTACTAATTAGGCTAATGGTTTTTAGGGATTAGGAAGGTTATATTTAGAGCAAGTGTACTCACATTTACATGGCGAGGGAGTGGAAAACCATTTTGGAAAATAAACTCAGTACATTCGTCCCAGATTCAAACCTTGATTTCCCTGTCACCGGCAGTTTAGTCTAACGCAAGAGTAGTGTGTTAGACCACGCAGCCACCGAAGCGGGTAGAAACCTGTTTTTATTAAGTAATATGGGTAGATTGAAATATACAACCATATGTGCACTAAGTGAACAAATCTTTACTAGGCACTCATTTAAAAAAAAAAGGATTGTTAAACTTCAATAAGGCCAACAAGTTTATGAAAACTTGTTTCTTTATCAAAGTTAGTTATTAAAGACATAAAAACAGCTAACCTATGGGAACACAAAGAAAGTGAAATTTAAGGAATTGTGCCAGATTTTACCTGAAGTGGAAGGAAAACTTCAATGTGAAAAATAATCAAACATCCTTAATGTAGTCAACGCTACATAAACTATGGCTCCTTAACTAGGCCAGGCACACTTATTGCTCAAATAATTGTGCCTGTATTGGTGCTTACATATTGAAAGAATATGTTGTGGCAATGTAATTAATGTTAGAGCTGCAAGAACCTAAATGGGTACTAAGACACTACAGAAAAGAATATTTTAATGGCTAGGTTCGTATTGAGCCAGACTGCCAAGGATGGATAGATTGATGTTCGAATCTCGGTCGGGTAAACTGGGGGTGGTTTTTCTTAAATGGTTTTCCACTCTCCCTCCATGCAATTGCGAGTTCACTTCCTCTAAATTCAACATTTCTAATTCCTAATCCATTAGCGTAATTAGTACTTAAGCGTATAACCTGAACAAGTAGTAAGAATAAATAAAAATGTTAATGGAATTTTCCGTAGTCCTATGGTTACATACTTTAACCGATGTTATTAAATTTTAATAAAAACCGTCTGGCAGTCGGTAAAATAATATATCTACTTGTACACATTTATACACCATTGGATGTATTCTGCAGGCCAATTCGTAAACCACAGACGACATTCTTGAAAATTCCAGTCATGTAAATTTCACCAATTTTTGTTTAGGTATTCCAAATGTATCTAGTGAACTTTTGTTGATGTTGGCTGCTTTATATTTAAAAAATGCATATCCTAAATTTTAATAGGTTCTTCAATCCACAGATTCAGTATAACTCATATACATAAGTGTACCTAATTTAAATGAAGTAAGCCTAGTGAATATATTGTGTCCAAATACACCATTTTCAGTTTATAACGAAGGTTACTCATCTTATGCTGCAGTGTAAACCTTTCCTATCCTTTATTTGTATGTGATTCTAATTTGTTCCCTTTCACTCAACCATCAATAACCCTTTGAACCACCTCAATTTTCTTATTATTGCCATTAACTGAGTACAATTTGCTCAATATAAAATATACTTAACTTTGTTTAAAAAGAGCCAATCACTAACACATTTGAAATTTGCTGAAGTTATGATAGACATGATATTTTCGTTGATTCTTTTAAGTGTTTTAAATAAAAGTTATTGTTTGACACAATCTTTGGATAAAAACTGTAATTATTATATAATTTACCAGTACTCAAAACACATGACCTACAATAATGCCACTGAACAAGTATATTACAAAAATAGTGTATTAGATAAATAAAGTGATCGCAGAAAAGATAAGTATAAAAAGCCCTAATAAAAGGAAAGGAAGGCAAGTGGTGGGAGCGCACACACTGTGAAATGTTGCTCACATAAGAGCAGACTTTTTGTCACTCAACCACCCTGTCAAGAATGTTATTAATAACCACGGCTTGGCTCTCAACCCAAACAATCATCTAGCCGGGACAACACAAACATTTTACACTATGACTGTCGACCTGTAGTCAAACTGTATCTGTTACTACTCAACTACATGATTTATTTATTTTTGAAAACTTGTACTGAACCTTTCCTATTTACATATATATTTATTTACCAAGTGCTGCACCTGTTTCACAGTCAAATTAGGCCAAAATTAATTTAAATCATGTTTTGTGCTAGTATTCCAAGATCGTGGGGGAAAAAATATTTTATAAAGGGCCATAAGTTTAAAAAAGAGTGGCTTGTATAGGAAAATATACAAAGCAGGGAAGAATAGGAAGAAGATTAACAGGAAATGTTTTCCCTGTCCAAGTAAAAATAGTACAGTTCAAGTGGTTATTTCCACTTCCACAAGTCATACAGCACAGTGTAAACGTCCGATCCCAGTGCGGCAGCGGCAGTATGAACCAAGCGATGAGCAGCGCCAGCCTCGAAACCCTAGTGAGAGTCACTACTGACTCCTCAGTTCCTTCCCCACGCTGTAAGAAACAATCTTGTTCCAGTCAATCTTGGCCCTGGTGACAGGTAGCTGTCTCCGCAGAGCCTTGAACGTTGTGTCTGACATGGTCTGGTAGTTCTCTGAGATGGCGAGCTGGTATTCATTCTCCGCACCCTCTATTAGCCGCGCCACCTCCTTGGCGAGCTCGGTCGCTGTACCAGTGGACACAGACTCCTTCACCTCCTTGGAGCTCACAAGCTGGACATTACCATCCTCATAGTAGTGCACCTGCAAAGCCACACATGTCATGTGGGTGCAGTTACAAATTTAATCTGTGGCATGTTTCAAAAAATGACATTTCATGTGATCAAAATTTAATACTTTTCATGAAATTATGTCAAAACAATTTTCCTGTTTTTAAATAAGACCAAAATAATTTGCTAAAAGAACTATGGCATATATTTTTGTGGTACATTTAACATGAGTTAACAGCCTAATCTTAGTGGTAAAAAATAAAGTCCAACACTGACCTTTCAATCTTAGACCTCTTGGTTAGTACTATTTGTAATTTCCTAAAACTAAACAAAATGCTCCAAATGCTTATGGGTAATATGGCTAGTAAATAATATAAAACAAGATTATATATTATATATATACTATTCCTATGGCTGAAGGGTTTATTAGCATCCGTATTAATTGCTTGTTAGATTTTCTAGGGCATGTTTGTGTGTATTCATATTTTGGTGGAGGACTTGAAGTAAAAATGTATCAAGCAGGTCCAGATTGCAAGTGTTAATAACTAAAGTACCAACAAAACAAATACATTTATGCTATTTAGGAGCTATCAAAATTCCCTTATAATACACACTGAATGAAATAATAAACATTGTGATCTCTTACCTGAACCTTGAGAATTCCTCTGAGTTCAACAGTGACAGAGTTGAGGGTAATGCACCACTGTGAGCGCCATCTGCCATTCCAATAGTTGTTGGGTTGAAACTGGTGGTCTTCTATACACCCTAGAAGCACCACCGCACCTGCTTGGCTCTTACCATATACACTGCACACGCCGTTCTTAAAGTGGTTCAGGGTGTAAGCAGTCAACTCAGTTTCCAATGCTGATCGCCACGATTCACATGTCTGATCAGACACCCATGACTGGAATATGGGGGAAATTCATGATCAATAATACTTCAGAGTCAATGTGCAGGCTTAAATGACAATAATCTAAGCGAACAGACTAAAGATACTAGGGTTTTAAATAAATGTCACTTGGATAATTGGAAACAAAGTTTGTCTAATCTGGTTTGCTGATGATGGAAAGGTTGGGCGATGGCTTTTTTTTAATGTTTCCCTCTCTTCCTCAAGACAAATGCAGGTACATTTTAGCTTTATCACCTCTACCACATGAGTGATTAATTTATAAGAATGGCCCAGATTGGTATTAAGATGTGATGCAAATATAATAAAAAAAGGTAATATTTAAAGGGTAGAGTAAGAGAAGATATCCAAAAGATATACTTCCAAATTTTCTAAAACTTTACTTGAGCTTTATTCGTGTTTATTTTACTTTAGTTATGGTAAAAAAATACCAATTCATCGACTAAAAATATGTTACTCCTTTGTACAAAAATGAGCAAAACAAATCTTTTGTGTAGCAAATGATTGACCTTTTCCATGAATAAAGCAAAACCTCACATAGTATTGTGTAATCCGGTAATAAACACATTTTCAAAAATGTATGTTTGTATTTAAGTAACAGTCCTTTTATGAAAATCCTCAAATAATCAAAGATATAGTAAAATTATTTTATTTTTATTTTGTATGTCATATCATACTAGCCCCTTTGAGTTAACTGCAGTATAATGGTTAATCATGGGTGACCTAGTTTTATTTTAGCACCACATCTTACTACCCAATCAGGATGTATGTAATTAAATTAATGTGTTAGGAATAGGAAGTTTGAATTTAGAGAAGTGTACACACATTTCTGTGGAAGGAAAAACCACACTCAGTGGCCTACACTCGACCAGGATTTGAACATCATTCCCCCTGTTATTGGCAATCCAGTCTATTGTGAGAGTGATGCCTGAAACCATTCAACTACCGAAGTAGGTTAGTAGCCTTGTTATATAAAAATAAAGAGCCATTATGACAGTAAATTCAAGAGAATTTGTGAATATGGAAATGTAAATCAGCTTTTGCATAGAGAGAGATGGGAAAGCACTCCTAGTGAGCATGGAAAGGATATGAATCTTGATTTAGAGAATAGATGTCATGAATAAACAATTCCCCAACTTTTCAAATACAAAAAAAAAAAATATTAAACTTTGAAATAATGTTACAAAAATATTATTACAAGCACGAGAATAAACTGAATAGCATAGAAAAGAGCAGTATTGCAAAAGAACAAGAGTACAAGTTTAAGTCCCTGTCAACCAAAACATTTTTCAAATAAAAAATTCCCTAGTCAATGTATGATATGCCTGAATAAGCCATCCTTTAGAATTATTATTAGGTGTTCTGTCTTATGACAGGTCCATTCCTTTTGTCAGTGAAACTTAAGACCTCCAATGTGGCCCCCTCCTTTTTTCCTAAGCCCCTCTTTCCCTCAACATCTATGACGTCGTGCAGAAGATAGTTCCTTCTAAGGAAGTGTTTGATCCACTCTGCTTTGCGCTGAAGAATCACATCCAAAATGGATCTCTTCTCATCCACTTCTCTTAGGACTTCCTCATTTGTCACCTGATCTTCTCAAGTCTTCTCCAGCCCCACATTCTGAGCTCTTCAAGTATTTCCTTCCATCTTCCTTAGAGTCAAAGTTTCTGCTCCAAATGTAGCATTTCATCAGTTTTTTCTTCAGTTCCAAACTCAACTTGCTGGTAACCTCTTATTGTTGAAAACTTCCTTGGCCATGGCAATCCTCGACCTAATTTATTTAGTGCAGTAGGCATCTTTTTGCCAGCAAACTTCAAAGGTACTTTAACTTTTCTACGCTTTTCCAATTCCTGGTTTTAAATTTTGATTTTCAGCAGTTCATTTTTGAAATCACCATCATCAATGTTGATCTCCTTGTCATTTCTTCTCCCTACCTCCACTAGCTGGTTCATCATTTCTTGCAACTCTTCTTTATTTCTGGCTATCAATGTTAGATCATCCACATATTTTAATGAGTTGATGACGCGTCCTATCCTAAAATTGACACGTCCCTCCAGGATTTCTCTGACCAACCCCTTTCCATTCAAGTTGAACAGAAAGGGTGATAAACAGCATCCCTGTTTCCCTCCTCTTTCTATATTTACGCTGTTGGTCTCTCCATCATTTATTCTTACCTTCACTCACTGCCCCAGGTACAGGTTTGCAATCAGTCTTCTGTCCCTCCAGTTGATGCTGATTTTCTTAATTATTTCCATCAGTTTCTTCCATTTCACTATATCAAACGCCTTGTGTCAGTCAATAAAACCAATGTAGACTACTTCCTTGACCTCCAGCACTCTTTCTGAAATTATTTTCAGCATAGGCCTATCGGTGGCATCTCTTGTTCCTGTTCTTTTACTGAATCCAAATTTGGTCCCATTAGAAAAGCCTACTAAAAATGGATTAGAATAGAATTTGTAAAGGGATAATAAAAGAAAACTAATTATTTCCATGTACATGAAGAAATCATTAACTAAAATCTAAGCAGGAAAACATATCATAATCATGGTTCACAAAAGGCCTATTGACCTTTTCAATGATAACTTGTAATGATACCATTTTGGACCCTTCTCATATATTCAAAAAGTCATGGATGAAATGTACTTTTCTATAAAGTACTGTATGTAAAATTTTCTTTAAATACTTCATCTATAAGAATCATGCATTTTCAGAAATAATTTCAATATATTGCGCTGAAAACTTTAAAAAAAAATCAACTCCATTGTATTAGAAAAATCATGTGACATGCTGGCTCCCTTTACCCAATAGGAAGCTAGCCTTCACTGCATCAGGTTGCCAGGAGTTCTTCTATTAGTTAATTTTAACACTGTTGACAAGGGGTAGGTCATATATAAGCAGCTTGTGCGTATGAATCCACACAGTGACACAGTAATATATTAATACACAGTACACAGTACTTAGAATACAGAACATTGAAATATCCCAAAAAAACAGTCCGTAAATTACCAAAAAACTTTATCACTTAATATCAAATCTTCAGTACTGAATGTGTAATCATCTAAATAAATCGTGTGCAACATTAAAAGTCTTACTCATTTTATAAGAATAAAGATCACATAACCGTGTGCTAAGTGTGTATGTAATAGGGCATGCATGTATCCCTATCATAAAACCCGGTATCGTCCACATTTACATCATAATAAAATTCCATATTGATATAATTGATGCCTAATCGCGGGCCAATATCATTATAATTGGTGCCCAAACGCAGAGCAAATATCGCAATGAAAACAATATCCCCATAAACTGATAAGATAACGGGCCTACATGAAATAGTATTCCTATAATGAGAGACAATAATATATTACTCATCCTAAATTTTCTTCATCTCCCAAAACAGCTGCTAATAGCAGAAGCTCCTCTTCCTCAGTACTTTCATCTGAGCTCAAACAAGACATTTTGGAGAATGCCATAACTTAAATTCACTGGAACAGACCAGAAATAAATCATAGTGAATTCAGGGGGAAAAGAGGAACTGAACCATAGCTCAGCTTTGCAATGAGTGTGAAACCAAACTGACAAAACCCTAGCACAGCATACTATACTTAGTGTTCTGTGTTAATCATTCTTTAGTCTCATCCAGTACCAAGTACTATATGGCAAATATTGCTTTGCCATGCCAAAAACTATATAGGTGTCGATAGCTACTAGTTTTTTTTTATTTTTCTTAAGAGAGAATAAATGCTGTGTTGTCAGCATACATCATGGCTTTGCAAAAATTCTGTAGGAATTCTGGGAAATGGTTTGTCAGTAGTATACATAGAACACGCCCAAGTACTGAACCCTGTGGTACTACTCTCCTTACTGGTAATGGCTGTGATTTCACTTTGTGTGGATTTTTTCTCTCTCTGAATGTAAGTTCTACCAGTTGTTATCGGCTGCTCATATTCAGTTGAACTATTCTGCTTTGTTTCCATTCACATCCAGTGCTTTAAGTTTACCAATTAGGCAATTATTAAGTTGTGTCTCAGGCAGTCAAGAGCCTCGTTAAAATCATGGATGACATATTTATGCACCTTTTCTCCAGTTTTGGTTTCGATAAGCTGTACTATTGCCGTTGTAGTTGATCTGCCTTTCAGGAATCCATGATGACTTAATGTGAGGTTATTTTGTTTCATGTGATTCAATAGCATTTTTAGGACGACTCTTTAATTTATCTTAGATAAAGTAGGGCCTAGTGGTAGCTGCTGGCTTTAGTGACTGCTCCACTTTTATACTTCAAATAGGCCTTGCAGCAAGTTTTAGCCCATTTGGGAAGGTGCTTGGGCCAATGGACTTGTTTATTATGCTTAAAATTGGTGTGATGAGTTCTGTTATGCAACACTTAACCAGTTTTGATAAGATCTTCTCCAGCAAATGTTTTGTGTTTCAGTGAGTCTATGATTTTACTTACTTAAATATGGTTTGGCTTGTAGAGTTGTAGAATGTTCGCTAGTATATCTTAGTCAGGCTCTGATGGAGGGGTTGAGGTTCTTCGGACCTGGCCTTCATCAAGGTTCTCTAAGCAGTCTAGATGAAGAAGTTGTTTAAATAATCTGCAATCTTGTTTGTAGAGGTATTGCTTTCTCCTTCAAAATTC
This sequence comes from Timema shepardi, assembly GCA_902151425.1. NCBI lineage: Eukaryota > Metazoa > Arthropoda > Insecta > Phasmatodea > Timematidae > Timema > Timema shepardi. Next base: position 39,601 of record CABFVX010001162.1, on the reverse strand, counting down.
AGATTTTGCCAAGTAGGGTTTGGGGTTCTGCATTTTCTTTAATTGTTTATTACCTTCCAGTGACTTTGGGCTTGTTGGCTGCCTCCTCTAAATACTTTGCAGTTTGTTGTGTTCAGAATGTTTTAAGTTTCAGGTCGCATGCCATTTTTCTGGTAGTTGTCTCCTTTTTGTGTTCGGTTGTACGTTGATTGAAACGTCTTCTCTTTGAAGTGGGTGGTGTATTATTTTTTGTTGTTAGGTCATTGATGCTTACCTATGTGGTGTGGTCAGACAATCCCGTAGTTTGTACCATAAAAAGTATATCTTTTTCATTCATGTTTGTGCATGTGCAATTTATTATGGAGGTCTGGCTATGCTCTGTTATTCTGGTGAGGGATGGTCTTTTTATGGTTTACCCTTCCAGAACCCCTGAACTAGCTTTTTTTTTGTGATCATCATCAATCAGATTATTCATGTCCACGTTACCATTGGGTGGTCTATAGACACCTAATACTAAGTGCTCTTTCTTTTTTCCTTTACTTTATAGGACTGTTTCACATATAAATTCTGTAGTTTGATCTGGAGTGAATGTAAAAATTATAGGTCAATTAGTTTGTTGAGTTTCTTTAATCAATTTAATAAAACAATAATTGTTCACTCACAAGAATTAGGTTTGTTACCTAGGCCTTCTTAACAAAGAAATCTGTTGGCCTAGTAAGCCTACATGAAAAAAACCTCACCTCCGGCTAAGTACTAACCCTAATTTTATATCCAGCAAAAACTAACACAAAGATACAGGGGTTCATTCACAGGGAGGCTTTGGGGGCTAAAGGCGCCTCCCCACCATTTTAAGGCCCTTCCTCAGAAAATTTAGAATATTACAAAAATATGATAAGCACTATGTTCTGTCAATTATTATTATTATTAGCACCGCGTCTTACTACCCGTTCGGATTATACGCACTTGCGCTAATGTGTAATGGTAGGGTGATTGTGAGATGAAATGGAGGACCTACTCACAAGATGTCTTGTCAGAGGTGAAGGAAGGGTTTGGTAATCAGATAAATCTGTGCCGGGACCGAGGATTGAACCCCGGCCGCTTCTGTCAATTAATCGATTATACATTGTTTAACTACATTTAAAATAAAACAAATAGTTTTGTGCATTAATTAGGGCTTTTCAGAGGAAAACATACTTTTTCTGTTGATTTTTAACTTTTCTGTAAATTTTTACTTAAATGAAAACTGGGCTTATGATACTGTAATATTTTCTAGAAATGGTTTAAATCTTTACTCTTCGTACATAGATTTTTGAAGTGGGTACAGTAAGTGAAATTATTATTTTAGAGCAAATATGTAAACACTATTGTATCAGGAAGAGGAGAAGGGACAGTTGATATCATAAATCCACACCCTCACCAACTGCAAATCCTGGGTATGCAGAAGAATGTGTAAACACACACCTGTTAACCAGTGGCATACACAGGGTTAGAGGGTAGGCCGAGGATCCGATTTTGATAAAAAAAAAAATAGCTTAAATATTACCATTTGCATCCTTTGAGACCAAAATTTTTCTCGGGGGGGGAAAACCTTCACACCCCCACTTTTTAGAGGGTGTCGCTGATTCTCTATGTTTCTTACTCCCCTACTTCAAATCGAATTTCCAAATGTGTCAGTAATTGTTTAAGTGTTGTAAAAATAAAATAATTATAAATAACTGTATTATAGTACCGGTATCATAGGATTCACCATTTCCTTTTAGGTATAGTAATAGTAAGGCCTATTAAATTTTTAATGATTCGGTATTTTAGTCAAATACAGTGTATTGTATGACATGGTAACTACCCATCATTCCCCAACTATTTTGTAAATTATGAATTGAATAGTTTTTAGTATATAGATTGCTGACGTTTTATTTTCTTATATTAATTAATAACGCTATTAAGTAATTAAACGATCTTTTTTTTAAGAATTTGTGGGTAGGCGTTCTTGATACCATAAAGAATATTTGGTCTGGGTAATCTATGTCCAAAACTACACGCCTAGCTTAGGTTAGAGTAATCAGTAGTTTCCTGTTATCAACTTAACACTATGACGTCATGCAACTTACTTGATAATCAGAGGATTCTTTTTTAAGGTGATCATACTTGAAGCTCTGCTTTGATCTGTCATCGAAAAATCTGCCCCCTCCGAGGTCATTATGTTCTGTAATAAGAACTTTATGATCAGAACCTTCTATTTTTACTGGAGTCAGCTGGTCCTTATTATATTGAGCGAATGCCGAAGAAGCTCCTTCTTTCAATAAACTATCATTATTTAATAGAACTCGAACATCGTTGAACACTTCATTAAATTCTCCTGGAGGAGAATGTAAAATAAAATTGGTTACAATCCGCACTTTTTCTTGATCCGAAATAGGTTCATCACTGTCTGCCGCCATTTTTCTTTGATCTACTTACTCCCCACGATATAAATTAAGAGGTGTTATAGCGAACCTATGGCTCAAAATTTATATCAAAATTTCAAAGAACTACTAAAGAATTACCTAGGTTAAATTAATAGATAGGTATTTAATAAATTATAAACTAAAATGAGAATTTAATTATTTACTTATTTGGAAAAGTAGTATATTCTTTAATCAAATATTCCACTAAAAATTAAATAAGTGTTACATATTTTTGAAGAATTTAAATTTCATATAAATTTATATAAAAGCTATATTATATTTAAAAATCTTAATTGGTATTTTCTACACGGAATTACACAAGTAAACAACTGGTGATACACTGAGCGGGTAGAAACTGAATATATTAAAAAGTTGTAAGTATCTTAGTAGTAGGGCTGTAGTGGTGCGGGAACGAGTGGGTATTGATATTCATGGACAGATATTAAACATATATCTATATTATTTTAGTAAAGTTTTATTCTATGCAATTCTAAGTTAACTGATTGAATTTATATCAATATTATGTTAGCCACGGGAGAGGATGTCTTAGTGTGTGTTTAGTGCTCCATCAGACGGAGAGAAGCCAGGCCGGTGTTGGTGAGTGTTGTAATTCCATATTACTGGGTGGTATGCGTTAGATGTTGCTATTGGTTGTAACATCGTTAAAAATAGATTTATTATATAACCTTTATCCATGCTATAAATCAATAAATTCTGTTAAATTTTACTGTGTTCTATGTGAATTTTTGAAATCATAAGGGAAGTGCGCTAAGTAAGTTTTGCCTTAATAACCATCAAAAAAATGCTCCAAATATCTTCTAGAGGTATTTGTTTGGGAATTATTTTTTTTTCGCTTACGGTGGCTGGAGGCTGGGGGACTGTGTTGTTCTATATATAGTCAGATACGTAGATTAATAATCAATTAAGGGGGGATGGAAGGCGTTGACATCTGACGACTCTCACTGAGAAGGGGTATGACGAATTGAAGGAAGGGAGGTTAAGTGAAAGGCAGTCCAACACAATCTTGCGAGAGGGATCAGTGTGTAACTTAGTTCGTTCTGTGCCGTGGCGATGTATGGAGGTTGGGGGAGTGAAGGAAAAGTGAAAGGGGCCTTACGGCCGTGATACGCTGTCATCTGCTCGGTTGTCACACTCTTCGCTAAGTGGCCGGCCAGAGAAAATGCTCCCAGGGCTCACTAGCACTGCCAAGGGAGGAGCGCCTTACACCGTGGACTGCACACCAATAAAAAAATTTAAAAAACTACAACACCCCATTGTAACAACTTTATCGTTCTGGATAATTCATTAAGTAACAAAAATAATTAAGTTAAAAATAAATATGTGACACCCACAGATAATCTGGAAGCGTGTGTAAGGAACAACCAAGGGATCACAAAAGAAATCATGGCTTTATTTTAATTAAGTCAAATATAAAGGTAATGAAGATACATTATATATTTCAAAATTGGCATAGAGAGCCAATTTGTAGTCTGGCAATAAACATCAATTCAAGATGATTAAACTCAAACATAAATATAAATAATATTACATAAGATAGAGATTATCGACAAACTATGAAATAGCGAAGCCATAAAATTTACTTTAAATATATATATATATATATATATATATATATATAATAAATAATGTATTCTGTCAAAGCAGACACAAGGATAGTAAGATAAAGCGATTAAATCTATGATATATAAGTTTCAACAATTGCCGTGGAATTCTATGCTTAAGTAACAATGGATAATTTACTTTTATAATTTACTTTGAAGTGTATAAATATGTTTCGTAAACCGCCGTTAGAAACTATACAACCTCACATAATAACCTAATTTTAATTAGATAAATACACAATAATTTACGCTATTAAAACGCTCATAATTTATTTTAATAACCTCCCTGAAACTCGTAAAAATATCGATATATTCACTTAGCTGAACTAAGTTGAGATGAGAGCGCGCCACAAGTACACAAACAGTACTAACGTAAATCATGAATTCCCCTTAAAAACAAATATAATTGATTCTGCGGTTCATCCGCGTCAAACCCCACCAGAAAACCCATCTATGAAATATGATTATAATAAAGAAAGCCCAAACAATAATTTTGAAAATCATCCCTCCACATTAATTATATCCGAACAGAAATTTTGAATAAAGTTACCTAGCCCTAGTTTATATCGGCGCACTCACCTTTGTGCAATATGCAAGCCAGTGGTACAATGAGTCTACGAGGTAAACAATACAAGCCATTATATAGTTGATACAGCCTACACATGTTCTCAGAGGAGGGGGAAAGCAGGGTAGAAACAAAGAAAAAAAGGAAGGGAGAAGACTAGCGCTCTCGAAGCTTAGCGGCCAGTCCAGTAACTACCCGATGTTTACAGAACATCCCAGATGGCGGAATCAGAAACGATCTTGGTCAAGTTAAGTCCTTGTTTGTTGTGGGCCGGGCTTCGATGACGAGCGAGGCACTGACCAGCGTCTCGTTTCAGTCTAAATAGTTCAAGCCACGGGAGAGGATGTCTTAGTGTGTGTTAGTGCTCCATCAGATGGAGAGAAGCCAGGCCGGTGTTGGTGAGTGTTTTAATTCCATATTACTGGGTGGTATGCGTTAGATGTTGCTATTGGTTGTAACATCGTTAAAAATAGATTTATTATATAAAAACATAAATGAGATATGAGATTAAAATAGTTATACAATATTAATGCTGGTTGACAATTTAACGTGTAATATTTAAGTTTAGGAAACAAGTGAACATTTCGGGGATCACGGGAAACTTTACGTTAAATACAAGATGTATTGACATATAGCAAGTCCAAACTCTAGGATTGTCTTGCAGTTGCTCGGGTAAATAAGCATCCAGGGCGGCATGGTCAAAGGCATTAGGCTGGAAGAACCTGTTCAATATCAAAGCAGTTGGGCAAGCGACAGGCTATGTCAGTACGGTCGAAAAGGAAAAACAGTGAAATAATTAGAAATTACCAATGACAGTTAACTGTAAATCCTATAAGTTTAGAGTTACTATTATATATATATACTGTAAATCCTATAAGTTTAGAGTTACTATTATATATATACTGTAAATCCTATAAGTTTAGAGTTACTATATATATATATATATATATATAAAACTTAAACAAGCTTGCTTGATTGGGACCTAAGAAAGTCCTGAAAAAACCTTTTATTATGAATAAATAACAGAAAGGTTTGTTAATTACATTGGTAGATGGCTAGCAAACAGGTGTCAACACCAACTAGTACTATGGCTGGTCCTTTTCCCAATAGGTATTGCCAGATCACTCAATAGTACATTTATACAATAACCCATTCCTTGGGGTACAACATTACTTTAGTACACACTAACATTTAATACTTAGTCAATAGGAGCCAACGATGGGCTATAAATAAAAGCATTATATGCGTGGACCCTATCATGGAAACTAGCGGAGTTTTGTGCTTTACCCACCCCAGCTAATACCACACGCAAAGCGTGCCAACAAGAATGATTTAATACATTGACCCAACTGGATCCAAGAAAAAGGACTGACAACCTGGTTGTAGCCATACAAAAATTAAACAACTTAACACGACGTCCACGGCGTCATGAGAAAACAGACTAGTCATAAGGACTAAAAGGAAGTACTGTACTTATAGAGAAAAGCAACCTTTAAGACTAAGTCCTTATTACTTCTGGAGCTCAAGGCTCGTATATTTAAGCTATGTCATATGGAAATAGGGAAAACTTAGTCACTTTGACTAATATAAGAAGTCTGAAAGACTCGAGAACCCATTAGAGTCACTTTGACTACACCATCTAAGTCAGAAGGACACAAAACCAAAATCTAGTCACTTTGACTGAAAGAATAAATCTAGAAAAATAGTCACCTCGACTATATAAACTAAGTCAAAAGGACCTTACAAACATTATAGTCACCTCTACTATACAAACAAAGCCTTAAGGACATGACATCAAATTCTTATCTGTTAGACTAGACCCATAAGTCTGATGGACTTATTAATAACGCCTTGATACTTAGAAGATCGAAGAGGATTTCCCTTGATGACGTGGTGAGACTTACGATCCAAACTTAATGGCGAGCTGGTACATCTGTAGGTGATGGAGCGACGCTTTCCTTCTTTGATAATACGATGTGGTAAAATACAATAAGTGAATCTGAGCGGCACTCATTATATACGATTTCTCTGACCAAACAGAAATAAAAGTATTAAAGCGTAAACACAGGCAAATGGGAGATAGAGTAACAAGGGGAGAAAGGAAAAAAAGAGAAGGGGGAGAGGTAACGACTGAAGTCCCAAGGAACGCCGCAAAAACAGCAGTGCTCTAGGCTAGTGACTTAGACTCCAAGCTGGTCCTGACCATTTCAACTATTGGGTGATGGAGCAAGAACGTGTGTGAGATTTACCATGCTGGTTTCTCCACCATACTCGTCGTAATTTCTTTGAAAGCATGGTGATTGTATCCAAGCCCATCCTGTTATGGCGAAGGATATTATTACTAAAAAATCAGTTTTAATTATCCTCTTTGGATTCAGCTATAGTATTTTTATAAGGATTCGTCTCGTGAGTGTTATTTTACACAATTGTAGTATTTTCTTCTCTGAAGCATGGTGGCTGTATCCGAGCCCATCCAGTTATGGAAAGTAGATGTTGAAGCATATTATTCCTAAATATGTCAATTTTAATTCTCTTCTTTGGATTCCGCTATAATAATTATCATAATTTAGTATTTTTATGTAGGCTCATGGCGTGGATGTCAATTTTACATAATTGACATGCTACACCATCCCAATCCTACCCAAACATAAAAAAACAAATGAGCACAAATAAAAAAGCAATAACCATACTGTGCTGTGCACCCTTATTTTTTAATATAATAAAGGACTGCATTTATGTTTTAATTGTGCCGCGAACATGGGCCGAACTTTCAACTTTCTCCTAGACTACTTGGACCACACTGAGTTGTGATTTGGAGCCGAGATCGGGCAGCATAGACATTTGCAGTGCGATGTCGTCCATTACGCAGAAGGAACTAGAAGGGGGAGGATCGGGGTTGAGTGTTTTTGCAAGATCGACAGATGGTGACACTGACGTTGATAACTTTAGAACTATTTTCTTTAACACCATTAATTTACGCATTAATTCTCCTTGGTTTTCTTTATTAGTGATCTAAATTAATTTCTCTTTGGTTTTCATATGTTTGATAGTCATTGTTTATTTTTATGTAAGAACTAGGTTTTAAAAAACATTAACGTTTTGCCACCTTTTGGCGGTTTGATACAATGTGTGGGGCTTTTTTTTGGAAAGGGACGCGTAAGAAAGGCTTCTTGGAGTTAGAGAGTTGGTCATGGATTCCTCTTCTAATCTACCATTTTGTGGAGGCTATGCAGATTTCCGTACTCGGTGTGATGACTAACCTAGTGACAGAGAGTAAGGGTTTGATTTAATCATTCTATTTGGTGGTAGAATGAACTAGGTGAGTTAAATTATACTATTTTCTTTAACCTCATCTTTCGGCCTGCGTGTTTTGGAAAATTAATGTTTGGGAAAAAAGGTGGTGAAAGGTTTATGTTTTGCGTATCTCTCCTATTATAATTTAGTTACTTGTAGAGCACCTGTAATGCTACTGGGGAACATCTTGCTCACAATACATTTCTTTGGTGTATTATTTTAATGTTAAGGGTAAGGGGTATTATTGCATTTGTTGGTTTTATCGCAGTTTGTTAAGTCACCATTGTCATTAATTGTTGTTGGGTATCTTCAGTTATTATATTAATGTTAGTGTTTTCTTTATCCTTAATATTTTTGTGTGAACTGTTGTAATTGGGGATTTTCATTTATGCTATTACTTTTTTTTTATTCTTACATGTGAACGTTTGTTATTGGGAATTTTCATTTATATTATTAAAAACATAATATCTGGAATCTGTGATGATCAATAATTGTTATCATTCTTATCCTTATTTTTAGAATTATTATATTTCTCTGGATATCAATTCCTTGTTCCCCTTTCACCACACACTAAAGAAGAGAGGAGAGCGTGCTTAATTAAGGGAGACAGTACAATACGTCCAGCCGCCAAAATGGCGCCAGTAATCAGGGAAAACCCATTGCCACATAGATAACCAGAAATAAACATTTGCGACATTTAAGGAGGGCAACAGGTCGCTAACCCCATGTCGTCATGGAAATAACCAAAGGGGAAATTAAGGTCAGATGGAAATATAATGGCACCTGTCACCAGGGGAAACCCCGGGGGCGGGGGCTAATGTTGCGACATAAAACGTGATGATTACGTCACCGGGAAGAAAGTATTTTGACCCGTTGTCGGAAGTCGGGTTACCAAACGCCACCCCAACTACTGAGATGTCAGTATCTTCTTTTCTGGCTTGTTGGTGAGAGCAGGTTGGTTGGGGATCGGATCTCAGTGGAAGGGAGGGGTGGTGGTATCAGAGATGTTAATTATCAAAATGGTTTTACTATCTTCCCCTCTCCCCCATGAATGGGAGTACATTTCTTTAAAGTTGTTTTATAATATTTTCTCCTTACATTAAGATGTTAACAACCTTGGTAAGGAATGCACTAATATAAATAATTTTAAAACGTTACTTTAAATATTGTTTTTATTATTTAGCGGAATATCTAACATGTACATTTCAGGCCAACTGATGATATTATAAAAACACAACTTACTAACTAACTCTATAAAAATACAACACCAAGTCTCTTCCTCTTCATCATCATCATCATCATCATCATCATCATCATCGAGATAGGGGACGACCCAGTTTGTCCTACGATCATCGTTAGACCATGCTGGGAATCTAAGCCAGGACCCTTAACTCAATAAACAGTCTACATAAGGTATCAGGCTTTGAATGCTTGAAATTTAGTTTTTCGGGTGAGAAAGATTAACTTCAATATTACCACAGTTCAATTTAATAAGGTTGCTACAGTGAAAATAAAAGTACCATGCACATCTTTATCTCAGAATCCTAAGGCTCATGCATATTATACGAGGGAGACATTATTTTTAAGATGACACTTTGGACTTGCTAAATGTTTGAAGCAAGGAAATACGTGCCTATTAATTGTTAGTGCTTACTGTCTTGACTGTTAGAGAACGTAATTAATAGTTATAAATAATACAATTGAGAATTCCCACTTGGATGTAGTCATTAGCTCTATTTTGTGACAATTTAATTTTTACTGCGCTTTGGCAACTTTTTTTTTTCGTAGTGGCAGGTAACGCCTGATTTGCAAAGATTGTTTTTGATATATGCGCAAATTATACATGCTTTATATACATATACATATGCTTTATAATTCAAACTACTTAATTATATTACATAAATGTTTGCATGGATTAATTTATGCCAATCTTTTCATATCATGGCTAGGGGGAAAAGTTAATATGTAAGGTAGTTTCAAACAAGAATAAAAATCTGCTCTAACCAAATCCACAAACAATAAAATATAAAACACAAAAAAAAAATGCAAATTTTGCATATTGTTTCTCCACACAGACTATAGAACCATTCATAGCTGTATATTAAACTTCAAGAAAATTAACAGTTGATTTAGTTTACACATAAGTAATACCTTCTTCCAATATTTTGTCTACAGACTTTACTCTACACTTTGTAAAGAATTGCTTGCATTTTAACTATTCATCTTTAGTCTTTAATGAACCTCCTCCTTCATTTAAAATATTGCAACTTTCATCCTTCAGATCAATAAGGTCTTCCACGGTAACATCTTTAGCTTCATGGCAAAAACTATGCCCTCTTGTGTGTTCCCAGAAGTTAATTAAACTTCCAAATACGCTTGTAAGAGGTCCCAGACGGGTGCACCCTCTGCCCCATCGATTCTTACAGTCCAAATCGGAATCTAGTAAATTAGGCGATACTTGCAGTGTATTCCACTGTTTGTAATGTTTGGGAAAATAACGTGATTTTCTTTTAAACGTTTTGATGAAACGAAAACGGCTGCTTTTTCTTTCGCTCTGCATGAAAAATTTATCTTCAAGTTCTGTAGATAATTCCAAATGTTTTCCACCTTCATCTTTTAAGTTATTATCCGTTAATATGTTATGATCCAAATCTTCGTTTTCTGTTGGTTTTTTGGTCTTTCTTAATGACAGAAGATTTCTAAATTTTTTATTAGCATATTTGAATCGAGTATTTTCACGTTGTCCCAATGTTTCATCATCCAATGTTGTCAATTGACTGCAATCAAATGGTATGCTCAAACCATCTGTTATTTTACCTTGGCTAGGAGTTGAGGAGCACTTAATGCTCTCTATGAAATTAGTAACTGTCTGATCACCTACGGATTTTCTTGGAGTTTCAAGTACTCGTGCACGCTCTAAAATATTGACGATTGTCTGATCGCCTTCAGGCTTTTTTGAAGTTTCAAGTTGTCGTGCGCGCTCAATAAAATCGGCGACTGTCTGATTGCCTTCAGTCTTTCTCAAAGTTTCAAGTAGTCGTGCACTTTCTATAAAATCGGTGACTGTCCGATCGTCTTTAGACATTCTTAACGTTTCAAGTCGTCGTGCGCTCTCTATGAACTCGGCGACCATCTTATCGTCTTCAGGCTTTCTTGAAGTTTCCAGTCTTCCTGTGCTCTCTATGAAGTCACCGACGATCTGAATGCCTCCAGACTTTCCTGAAGTGTCAATTTCTCTAGTCGCTTTCTGTTGGATTCTAAGCTCAAAGTCTTCTTTTTCCGGACTGATTAACAATTTATCTTTCCTACTTGAATGATATTGACTAACGCAAAGCATTTGTTTACCTTCAGAATTACACGTGGGCACAGAGTGGGGAGAATTTATAATAAGATTTTCCGAAGAAAAATACTTAGTGTCTTCGGAAAAGGGAGAGTACATCTCCGGTTCTGACTGATCATAATGTGTGACACTGTTTGGAGATTTGGAGTCTTTGTTTGTGTGGACGAGTGTTTTAGTTGAATGAAAATTAATGTTATCAGTGTTTTTTACTCTCTGAACAGGATATAAACTGCCTTCTGTATTTGAATTATATTTTTTGTACAGTTGATCAACTGAGAACATGTGGGATAATCCCAATCGTAATGAATTAGTTTGTTGTTTGCTATCATCACAAATTGTTTTTCGAAGATCTTTAGACTGGAATCTTTCATCTTCTGATGCTGAAACATTGTCCTCGTACTGGGAGGAGCAGTCCCTTACAAGTGTCTCGGCCTTTTTGTGAACCAGCGTGTAAACAAGGCCACTATCTCGTACCTTTTCGAGATATCTTCCACCACATTGAGTCCATTGAGTCTTTGTCCTCTTCTCTATCACGTGATTTATATTTGTTTCCACTTCCCGATCCTCTCTTCTAGCATATAACCCGTCATTTTTATGACCCTCCTGGCTGCAACAGCACTCTATCTTAGGGATGTCTTCCAAAATTGTGTGAGTTTGGTGGGGGAGTATATGGGGAGAGTTATTGACCAACCCCATTAACTGACCCACACCATTTTCATGATGCGACTTAAAGCTGTCCCCGAGACACATCACATCAAGATTAATATCAGACATGGTTTTCTCTCCTTGATTCTGTTGCTTTATTTCCGATTGAAAACCCCAGATTGTTTTTGAAGGGGGTGTTGTCGATGAAGGTAAAATTGAGCAAGTGATAGAAGTGTGATCTATATGATAGCACCAGAGGCGTACTTCTGGCCAGTAGTAGCACGTTATCAGCATCATTGGATGAAAGTGACAGTCTCCCTAGAAATATTTTTCAAGAAAAAGGTTGTTACCAATTGTATCTCAAGCTTACAAGCTATTAAATCTGCCATATTTTAGTTGTTTTATTAACCCTGCGTCTTACTACACATTTGGGTTATATGCTAATTTTTTAGTTGAGATTTAATATTTTGAAGAGACTAATTAATTGAAATGTAAAGTGCAAATGATTAATTGAGGAAAAAGAGTGATGAATAAAAACTACTGGTCTGGTGTCTAGTGAAAGCTCACAATGAAGACTAGGAAGGAACCCACCTCAGTGGTCAGGCCAGGTATGAAAGGTCTGGTCACGAGACTGGAGGTGAAGTACTGGACTAGAGACTTGATGGCCACCCAGTTGAGATGTCCAGACTTGCGATCCATAGAGAGATCGTGGACCAGATTGAACAAAGCCTCGAGAACCAGGTACTCCTCTTTGCAAATGCTGCTCAGCGATCTAAAACATATTCATGGGTGAAAGGATAGTCCATCTCGCTGGCCACGTGGCTATTGTATTAATTTGAGTTGTTCTATCCAGGTTCTAGTTCTTACTACACTAACACTATAGAAATAAAACTTGATCTGCATATTTGGACCTTCTTAATTCTTTCCTACATATACTACTTGACTAGTGAAGAAAAGTTTTCCTGGTACAATAAATTAAGATTAACATAATTAGTCGGTTACAAAATATTTACTGTTTATAAATATATTTTTAGGTTTACTTTGAAAAATGACACCATGACAGAAGAGTCTAATCCAGGATTAATTTAAAACAATGACACCATGGGAATCAGACTCAGGATCTAAACGCGTCAAAGTGTTGCCACAGAACTATCTAAGCTATTCTCTTGACCACATCTTAAATTAGCTAGACTAGACAGACCAACAGGGGTGCATAAAGAGGAGGGTGCATGAGTATATGGTGCTAACTCAAACTTTTATCGGTACCTGATAACACGCCATTTATGCCCACCCAAATTCTAGCTTTACTCTTTCTATAACTTAAAGGCGATTTTTTTATTTAAATTATATAATTGTGTAGAAGATTATTGTGGACTGTATACTAAATCATTAGTTTAACCATGAGAAAATGCCTACAATTATCATGAAAATACCAAATAGATTGTTTCTAGAGACACCCATTGTTCAAAAATTTGCCAGAGAAAAGCCCCTGGACCCCTCTTTTTTAAATAAAAATGTTCACCAAACATTCATAGATCTCTTAACAACAATTTCACACTTTCCCTCCTGAATACCAAAAAACCACCTCCGATGTTTCCTCTAACTCTACTGATGGCAACAATCTGGCAGATGAATGGTCGTACCGAGCTATCAACTTGTGCACGGGGCACACAGTCCTCTCAGAGGTGTGCATGTGCTGAATGGCAACACTGCATTCTGATGCCAACTGCCTCCAATGCTCCCCCCTAAGTAGAGGGTCCGGCAATCGGCCTGCAAAGGAACAGTATCACTTCATTTTGTATCTAGAATTAGGCATTTAAAAGGAATATTATGTGCTAATTTTAAGTTTGTTTTTATATTAAAAATTATATTTCGATATGGTGAATATCTTCAAAATAGTTGAAATTTGGTCCACGGGTGAGTGAAAGCTTTAATTCCACTTATAGTTGTGGGTAGAATAGCATCATTTTATTATTTTATTTTATTAAAAATTAATTATAAAGTATTTTAAAAGATGACAACCCAAATCAGTAAGCGTTTTATGTCAGAATTCATTAAATTATATTACATATTATGTTCTTTTAAAACATGATTGTGGGCATTTCCTTTAAATTAAAGAATGAAGGAATTTTCTATAAATTTGCGTTTCTAATTTATCTTCTAGCTTACACTATTTCAAGCACTTCTGCTTGGTCAATTTTACTCTTTTTATTATAAATGACTACGACAGTAGGTATTGAAAATGGCACGTTGGCACTGAAACGGCCCTTTAAAACTCAAAACTGCTACTAGAAATTCCCTACGTGGGCAATCCCATAATGAGAAAGTATGTAGTATCACTACGTGGATAATACCATCGTGAGTATTTAGAAAGGCATAGAACTTTCCTGGGCTTTAACTAAGGTCCTCATTTTGGCAGAAGAACAAACATTGATTTCTCTATTCTTAATTTACCCAGGTATTTCGAGGACAAAAGGTGTTTAGTTGGAATTTAATTACTTCTGTAGTCCCCAGGAATTATATTTTCACTTTTATTATAAACCAAAACACTGGTACTGTGTTCTACCTGAGAAGAGAAGTCCCATGGAATGTGTATTATACCTATAAAGTGCCGGATAAGCCAAAGAGATGCTCCAGGAGAGGCTGGGGTATCCACTATCGAACATCCCTCCTCCAGACGTTCCTTCAAGGACATTCTTTCTGAGAGAGAACCTTGCCCATCAACTCCAGAACTGAAACAATTCACACATATAGTATGATTTACACTAGACTTCACTATTTCCTGCCGAGCGAAGTCTCCCAACCTGCAAGCTTATGGGAGAGAAAATGTCACTCAGTGCCTTGGTTATCGATGCGCGAGGCCAATGACTTAGTTGTCAGTGACGAGACAACAGTCTTTACAGAAACCTCCATGATATCCATTTCAGTGACGTCATTGTAAGAGTCGGTGTACTGCCATTCTATACACAATTATTAAAATTAAACAAATTGAATTTGTGACCTATTCTGTGGCAAGGTTAAACTAGTAGGTTCCAAGTGACCAGTAATTTACACCCATAAATACAAATTAAGCTATGTATCAAAATAGCTTAAGTAATGAGATGAAGAATTTAAATTTTATTGTAAGTGAATTTAATCCCAAGGCAATCTCAACTACATTATTGATGATTACATCAGTATTCAGAATATTTAAACATCAGTGTCTACTTTCTACTGACATGAGCAAAAATGCTTTTAGATTTTTAGACAATTTTTGAAATTATGAAGTATGTAAAATGATTTGCACCCCCTATTTGTGTAGATTACAAAGCTAGTAACAGTCAGTATTCACTAAACAAATTCTTAAACGTTTGGCTTGAAATGGTTTATAAACAACATCGATAAAATACGAACAGAACAGTTTTAGGCTACATTTAATGCCATATATATATATTCCGGGTGCCCTAAGTTATTATTCAATGGAACTTTTGATTGAAATGTAAAGAAAATAATACTTAATAATTGAATGAATATCTTTATTTTAGTTTAAAGTAATTGCGGCGGAAAAAATCAAACAAGCACAATGGGATATCTCCAGGTGGCCCCCGTTTTGTGATACTGTACTGTAAGGTGTGCCAAACTATCGCCTAATCTGGTGAAGTCAAGAGCAATAATATCCAGTTATCTGAGGTGTTGGCCTAGGTAGACTAACATAATATGTTGTTATTTTTATTAAATTATATATAGTTTTAAAACGACACCTGAACACGTTTACCGAACAAGTAACCATGGCTTAGCGTGCCCTTATTATAACCTTGAGCTATCTAGGCATTTTTCAAGTATATTTAATTTAATTGAGACATGTACCCGGAGATGGCATGTATCCGTAACCAAAGTTAATCTTCACATTCATTATAAATATAGATTGTTATTAAAGGAAGGAAATATGATGTGTTTAGAAAGAGTAATAATTGTAGTTATTAAAATAGGTGTGCATACAGGAGTAGTTGTCTCAGAGTATGAAAACTCTATTAATTTGATAGAATTTCGCCCTGCTACTTCGGTATTGTGCAATCATTTCCCATATGGTGTATCACAATCCTGATTCCGGTGAAAACTTTATAACAACAATGGTTTAAAAAACAGAATTACGTCCTTCTCCCAACTGTGCTATGAAATAATTTCACCTCCCTTACTTCTGTATATCACAGCCCTAATATGTCGCAATTATATTTTGATTTCATATTCCTGATTTGACATGTAGTGGCGGGCATTAGTTACGGGATGTTTAAACAAGTATTCTAGCGCATTGGATAATTTTCAAATTTATTGCATGTGTAATTTTATTTTGAGAGAGTTTGTTTGGGGGTAGGCCGTGGGTTTTCTGAAGGTTGGGGTATGGCCCTTGTAACGAGTTACAAGTAACCATCTCGATAAAAATGGGAGAATACTCACCCTCTGCCATGGTGAACTCCAACTCCGGAGCACATGTGCCATGACCTCCTTTCCCTAAAACACTATTTTACGGACTAAATGTAGATATAATTCGACTGTCTGCTCATGAAGGAAGCCACTCCCAGAAAGAACATGTGATGACAACTCCACACCGTTAGTCTTCAAGTCCGCCGTCTATACGCTTCCAGCGATTTCTACTAGTTCCTGGAGTCGCTGTGATCCTTCCCAGCACTGTTGTGTCTCCTCCTTTTTCCCTCTCTCTGTGGGCATGTTATGGTTACGTATTTGCTATATATTGTGGTGGTTCGTTTGTATCATCACTCATTGTATCACTGGCTTACTAAGGTGAGAGCGCCGAACTAAGCTTAGACTTAATTATACTATCCAAAATTATATTTCGGCTTAAGATGGGGGAAATTTCTTCAAAATGATTGGTTCTGAATTATAAAATTTAATTCTTAACTTTAGGGTGGTTTTCTTTGGGGTTTTGACGTGGTTAATTTATAGCCACGATTTATTTCTATTTAATTGTTTGGGGAACGAAATCTTTTCTCATGAGTGAATTTTCTTTTTATTCTCGCCGTCATTCGGCTAACTTAAAGTCACACTATTACCGCCTTTTTGTTTAATCATCAGCAAATGGATATATTTCAGGGATGTTAACTTTGACTGCATTTTTTTATCTTTTATTATATACGGAGCATTCACTTGTATGTAACTATGGTTACCTTAGCCACCTTAAGCGGTACAAAAGGATGATGGCCGTCGTAAATTTGTATGGGTTTTGGTATGAGTTTATCTCTATGGGATTCATTGCTAGACGAGGTACTTAATTTGACTCTGACTCTATTTAATGTAAGATGCGTGCTAGATTATTTGAGGTTGTAAGACATCCTCTTGATGTTGTATTGTATTTCACACTGCCCTATTGCACCGATAGAGCTTTAGCTCAGTAGGCAGGAAAACGTTATTATAAATTTATTACATGATCTTGGAATTCTTGTCATTACTGTGCCTTGGGGTATTTACTCCATTTTATATATATATAAATATATATCATTGTAAATCCATTATGCGATATTAATATCCTTATCTTTGGGTTGTCTAGTAAACTTCGTATATTTACGTCTTCTAATTATTATGGCCATAGGCAATTGGCTAACCGATGTATATTTATGGGGGTGCCTTATTTAATATTAAAATCTCTCTCTTTAAAGTCTAGTATATTTTCATATAAATGGAACAATGTATTTAAATTAAAGTTTATCACTTAAACCTTAGTCTATTTTCATAATAAAGATGAAATATGTTTATACTAAAGTGTCTCCCTTTAAACTCTAGTCAGTTTTCATATTGATTGGAGATTATGTTTATATTAAAGTATCTTACTTGGGACCTTATAGTAATTTTGGTATCTTATAAAATATTATGTTTAACTTCAAAATCATCACCTGTGAATATATATGTATATATATAGTATAGTTTCAGTGTCTTCCAAATATGTTTACATAACGTCAAGATGAATAAAATTGTGTATTTGTTGGGCGCCACTCCTAGGATATAGGAGAAAATAATAATAAAAAACTTTACCTCGACTAACTTTGACGGAAGCACGATAACTCTTAATATTCGAGACCACTGGGTGTGTTCAAGAACTTTTTTTTTCGGATATTACAATGTTAATAATAATTACACTACCTTACCTACAACAATGGCGTAGTGTAAATATCTACAGGAGTTGAAAGCATACTTAAAATAAAACATGAACCATTTAAATCAAACGAATTGTTGAAATAGAATGTACTAATTTAGACTACAATAAAAATATATAAAATAGACAATTATTGAAACTTTTGTGGGTTTATTACTGTTTCCCTTTTTGTTACCGCATCCCAATCTTACTCTGGAATTCCGAATAAGTATAATTCTAATCTGACAACATAAAATAAATAGTATACATGGTATTATATATATTCTTAAACAAAAATTAATCAATTAAAATAACAATTTCTGAACATGGTTGAATTTAGTAATTTATAACATATAATACTAGAGTAAAAGAAAGATAATATAGGCTGAACTCATATAATATATAATTATAGTTTTAAGTAGGACAAAAAAAAAGGATTGTTGAGGAAAGAGAAGGAAAAAATCAATAAAATTAGACATAAAATAAAATATTAATTAATTATATGGAATAGATAAAGAGTTTGGATGTATCTAGTCTTTTTCTGAAAGTTTTTACATAAATCCTGGTTTCTTGATAAAAGAGAAAAATATATATTTAAAGTTGAAGATTTGGCTTGATCTCACCAGTGAATTCGTCCATTTTGAAACAGCATGAATTTCTGAAATCTGTTTCCTTTTATTAATTTCCCCTCGTCCACAATTTAACGGAATAAACAATCTCTAGTCCTTGCCCATACACTTATCTTTAAAGCCATTTTTCCACTTTAAAAATAAATTTAGTTAGGAACTACACAGATTTTTCTCCATGTTAAAATAACACCGAGAAGACCCTAATCTTCTTCAGAAAGTGTTCTAAGAATCAAATTTAAAAAAGTCATATTTTCTTTAAAGTCCAAAGAGAAAACTAATATATTAAAACAAAAGATACAATTTTGGCTATGGACTAGAGATGAATATAAATTAAAATGCAAGTTTAATATAAATATTGAAATATATAACAATGAATAAGAAAAATGTTTCTTAAAAGAATTAAATGTTTATTTCTATATGTCAGAATTGAAATACGCGCTAGTTTGGAGTTACTTAAATCACGTCTTTTTTTTTTCTTTTCTTACCTCTTTTACAATCGCGAGACCCGCCACTCACTTGTTTGACAGATCTGCGCATGGGTTGAAATAAATCATGGCCGACATTGAAAATAAATAAAGGAGAGTCAACAAACTTCTTAAAAGGATAATTAATATGTTTAATAAAAGGTAAGTGTTCTTCCTTAGGTCAAAATTCCTTATTTAAATTATTTAAAACAATGTTAGACGTTTTTCCTTCCGTCCTTTTTATATTTGAATGGATGTAAATAGTATTATTTGTCAGGCCGGCAACACAGCGTGTTAAGCTGCGGCCGAACTTTAAAGTGCATAATTTCAAACCAAAATAAATTGGAAACTATTTACAAAAAAAATAGATATATAGGGAAATACATGGTAGGGTGGCAAATAACGTTACACAACTTAACTTGCTTTAAGCGATATTACCAAATTTGTAATTTTTATCATGTATCATCCATTTCTCTTATAACAAATAAAATATATACTGTTATTCTTTGGTAATTCCTTGACTGTTATTTATAACGCTTCCATGCAAGTTAATGTAGTACACACTCATGTGTGCTGTGGGCTAAGCCTTCTAAGGGAACCTCACACGAGGGCTTCTTCATACAGACTGATCACCTCAATAAAGGTGATATTTCCCTTTCCCCACAACACAATCATTTCCCCTAGTTGCACCACAGGTAATTAACCTTTGGTGTGTCACACTCCAGATCGGGTAAGCTTGATGTGTCGTCTGTCGCCAATTTGGCGGGAACTAATCACGACATGTTGTAACAAACTAATTTACGGGTGACGTCACCATAAAGCCGTAACACTGGTCGCGGTCTGATGTTGCAACCCTTATGAAGATACATCGTGACCAACTTTCAGGTAACTTGGATGCTATTACAGGACAGTTCATTGAACCCAGATGTAAAAGTAGGTAGCTATAAAAAATATATGTTGACCTATTTTGTGGACATTGAACACGGATGTAAAAGTAAGCCACTCTAAAAACAAATTCTGGATGTGTTGATCTACTTTAAAGTTATTGCACATGCGTGGCACATAATTCTATATACAATTTCAGTTCGGCCACCATCATTTGGGGAATTTGAGACTATCTGATTGAAGAGGCGTATTCAGACTATAAAACATATGTTGAAAACAAGCCTAGTATTCCACTTTCCCGTCCGTGTGTTTTCCATGCCTATCAACTGCCAACAGGAATAGCGCTTCTTACCACCCTCGTCACCAACACGGATCAACACACCAAGACTGAGGTGCATTGGGTCACCATATTTATTGGCGTTGGATAGTACTTTGACAGTTATGGGTTTTACAATGTATGAAGTCTCATTTGCCATATAAACGAAAAAAAAATAGAATTTGTCTTATCGCAAGGTACAATTTCAAGACATGTCCTTAGACGTTTGCGGTCACTACCATTTCATTTACCTTTTCCAACGTGCTCAAAAATTCTAAATAAGATTTTCCTGACCGTATTCTCTTCTGCCAAGCACACAGACGACACCAAGGTTATGAGATATGTCCCCCTTCAAGAGGCTGTGTCAAATCAGCATTCATTATTTATTCCCCCTCGAGTGGTGGTGGCTACAGAAAACGTCTCAAAAGCATGACACCCATCATCTTAGTTAGTTTGATAGCAGCCATTGAGGTGATAAAACTCCTAAAGCACACAATGGAAAGCCAACAAATACCCAAAAATGTTTGCACGTGCAAAGCAAAGCCGATAAAACCACTCGCTATAGCCAGTAGTTTCAACATGCTGTTTCCACTGGACGATTTTGACGCCAAACAAGACATCGTTGGCACGAGTGTCAAGAACAACTCTATCCAGCTAGAAAAATCAGAGGAAATCGTAGGGTGTTTAGCCACAAAGAGTGGCAATAGCTGTGCAACTACAAGATAGTAATCAAAGTTTTTCAACAAAACACACCCTCCTCAGAATATAAGTTTAACTATTCATGAAATCTCTCTGAAAAGCATGTGCGAGGTATGGGACCTCAACAGCGTCTTCGTTGACCGGAGGGATATGTGGTCGACGCTCGTCACCAGATATTGCAACAATTTGATCGACAGGTTCATCTTGGATGCATGTGGCATGCTAATAAAGACCAAGGATGGTATCAATCTCGAGCAGCCTACGATGGAAACATACATCAAAAACCAGGAAATGATCAGTGATATCTACTATGCATAAAAAGTAATCGTTCTAAACTATTACTAGTTGTATTGTGAACTTAACCCCAATTTACTAACTAACACATCTAAAATTCATCGTAGAAAAAAATAATATAAAAATGTATAGTCCTGATTAAATAAATATGTGTCTATTATGTTGTGTTTTATTCTTGAAAAACATGTCTTATCACATCTTCACCCACTTCTATTTTCCCGTTTCAGCATGTTTAGAAAAATCACCTCCAGTCTGGTGTCAGACGTCACGACAGAGTTTTGCAATAACTACAAGGCTTGATACATTCTGGGGACGTCGTCTATGACATACTTTAATCCTGTTTCAACAACCTCTGACAAGACTTATGAATGTCAAGCAGTTAAATATTTCAAAATACGCTACCAAGCTTTCTATATATAGTCCAGTCAATCAGTGTTCGAAATGGGTTCTACCTGGAAAGTTTTGGAGAAGTTCTAATTTTTGGTTCATTTATATTTTTCGGTGTGCTAATTAAGAATTTCCACTTTGCCACCTCGAAAATTTTCGGTAAATATTAAAAAAATGCAAAAAACAACAAAAAACCTTGACTATTTTTGGTTGTTTTCTTATAACATGAAAACTATGCACTTTTCGAGAAAAATCGCTATATACAAAAATAAACTAGAGAAAATTCCCTACAATTTAACATTGCATGTTTTATTTTGCCAGACGAATAGTTAAGGCGCAAACGCGCGTTGAAACTATTTGAATAAGTGACAACGCTCAGTGTTCATCATTCAAGCGCAACCTGCTTCTTTCTCGTGATGAAGCTCTATTTTGATGATATTCTTATTAAGAACTAGTAATATGTGAATATCTTACAGTTTTCATTGTTATACCTAGTACCTTGGTGTTTATAGGTATAGGGCTATAACGTATACTCGTGTTGATACATGTGGTTTTTATTAACATAGGTACTGTTACAGTGACAAACTAAAAACAGTCGTGATAAAAAAATGTGTAGGAATACAATATGCAAGGGAAATATATAGGGATAATAATAATAATAATAATAATAATAATAATAACAATACTATCAAAATCGTCTGGGCCGCTTTGTTGCTGAAGGTCCAGGCTGACCGATGTCTTTGTCCTCTTCCTTCAGAGCCTTTCGTTCATCTAGAAAATAAGTAAAGTAAAGAAGTAAAAAATTGTTATGTTAGTTCAACATGAGTGTATCAAGGTATGACTAAGGTGTAAAACCATCGAAAGTGGGTTATTAAAGAATGCATAGCTGTGTTCGTAAATGTATTAATCAAAATACCTTCTGATGGATCCGCTTCAAGTTCTTGGCCCGGGTCTTGAATTCCTTGGACGTCAGGATCGTCCACATCTTCATCCTCGTCCATATCAGCTTTCTCCAAGTTGTCGCAGGTTCCTTCACAGTTTAAACAAATTTTCGAACAATATAGGCCTGCCTTTCTACAGCCACAATTCCCTTGGCAGCCTTTCTTACATTTGCATGAAATGTGATTTAATATAGCTTCTGGGGCAAGGGGCTGCAGGGTGGTGACTGGCATGAGGCCGTTCTTAGATGTTTTCCACCCCCATTGTTCGGGTCTTTTTTCATGACCAAGCCATTGTTGAACCTGATGGAACACCCGTAGCGAATGTTGTCTTGCTGCAGCTTCAGTAGGGGGTAGTGAGGCAATGTTGGCTGTGGTCTTGTATGCAGACATAACATAGTGCCTGTACCTCATCTTATTTATTGAAGCTACTTTTTTCCCGCCAACACCGTACAATGCAATAAGGAAACGTTCACCCGCATCGACAACTGCCTCTTTATCAGCTTCAGGGTTTTTAAACACCTGAACAATGTTAGTCAGATCAGGATTCTTCTTCAAAGTATGAAGAAATTTCATCTTACCCTGATTGAACAAAGCTGATGTGTCATACCCACTCATGGAATTTAAAAACAATATGTGCTCGGCAACTGCTTTGTCAACTGCACTTAGAGGATGATATAGTGTCTGAGGGACTTTGCCTTTTCCTGGCTTAAGTAAGTGAACGTTAGGAGAAGTACAGATACCTGTCAAGATGACTATAAGATCTACGTAGGGAGGGGAGCGGGAGAAAGAGAGAGATCGCGCGACAGAGAGACGGATACGAGGCGAGGGAAACATATACATACTAAATCAGCGCGCACTTACGCCTAAACTATTTGTCTGAAAAAAAACTATACAAAGCTAAATAGTGGGAAATTTTCTCTAGTTTAATTTTTTATACGGTACATTTTCTGTAAAAGTGCATATTTTTCACGCTATAAGCAAAAAACAAAAAATTGTCAAGTTTTTTTTTTGTTTTTTGAATTTTTTTCATGTTTCCCGAAATGTTTTGAGGTGGCAAAGTGGAAATTCATAATCAGCACCCCGAAAAACATTAAGGAACCAAATATCAGGACTTCTCCAAAACTTTCTAGGTAAAAATACCAGATTACTGGACTAATATTGACGCAAGTAAACTATGCGTGACCATTGTGGTTCAGATCCAGCGTTAAACTGTAAGTCACCCAAACACATTACCTTTGGCACCTCTGACAAGACTTATGAAAGTCAAGCAGTTAAATATTTCAAAATACGCTATCAAGCGGTCTATATATTGACACAAGTAAACTACGCGTGACCACCGTGGTTCGGATCCCGCGTTAAACTGTAGGTCCCCCAAACACACTACCATTGGCACCTCTGACAAGACTTATGAAGGTCAAGTAGTTAAATATTTCAAAATACACTATCAACCTTTCTTTCTATATATTGACACAAGTAAACTACACGTGAGTTTCTAATATAATAATATCTAGCATCGCGTCTTACTACCCGTTTAGTTCTAATATATATTTAATAATATTTAAATTATACATGAATTATCTGAAATTTATTTGGTATTTGTAAATATAAACGTTGAATCAACGGCACGATTTCAGGCTGAAACGATTAGTTACTCCTTAATAGGCGATAACACCGCACAGCTTCTGACATTGGAGTGCTCTATGTTAACAAAGGTGACCTGGTGGTCTAGGGGTAATGTGTCAGACTTCTGTGCTGGCGGCCGGGGTTCAATCCTCGGTCCCGGCACAGATTTATCTGATTACCAAACCCTTCCTTCAGCTCTGACAAGACATATTGTGAATGTGAGGAATGCCAGGCCTCCACCGTGGTTCGGATTCCACGTTAAACTGTAGGTCCTTCATTTCATCTTACAATCACCCTACCATTACATATTAGCGTAAGTGTGTATAACCCGAACGGGTAGTAAGACGCGGTGCTAATAATAATAATAATAATGATAATGATAATAGTAATATGTTAACAAGTCTCTCGTCCAATGCAAGAGTGGACTAAGTACAAATAAATAAAATGGCTAATGCTGGGTAATTGTTAGGATTTAAATTGTATCCATAACGAATATGAAACAGGTATTTAGCTTAGCATTGGACGTAGCAGCAAGTTCTTAACATAAAGAATGACCACACGGTTTAAGGCGCTACTCTAGCAATAGAGTAGACTGCTAAAAATGGGAGGAAGTCGGGTTTTGATCCCTGTCAGATATATTGAGGCTGGTTTTTTTTTTCTGATACGCTTCTTCTTCCTGCCACCAAACACATTAGCGTAATAATCGAGCAATTATTCAATAGATCTGAATCGTGGAGTGCGCGACGTAAGTTTCAGGATCATGTTTGGTTTGCCCGTAGACGGAAGTTCTGGGTTCAAATCTAACCCTCTAGAAATAGTCTAGACTGTCGAATACGGGTAGACCGTGATTCAATCACTGGTAAACACATTTATCACCGCGCCTTACTACCCGCTCTGATTATGTGCTTAGATACTAATTACGCTATTGGGAAGTTTGAACTGGCTTATGCCTAAATGGAGAGTGAAAAAACTACTCCCAGGTCTAAGACAGCACTCTCTCTCTAACACACACACACATACGATATTCCATCATTCATGAACAGAGCGGCGACAAGGCACATTCATACCCAGCGAAGGGTAGAAGGTGTATGATAGATAACGGTATTTACAAAGACCTGATACGGTTTGCGCATGCGCAGAGACACATTACAGTATTTAGGTCATTACAGTCGGCAAGCCCATTGAGATGGGTATAAATAGAACCCAAATAATTACATTCGGTCATTTAAATTTGTAATTGGATCACATAAACATCAAGATGAGTTTTGACGCTCTGGAAAACTGGATAAATTCTGGTATGTTTAATTCGTTTTGTATATTTTAATGGTTTATAATTTGATTATCATGTCAGGGTGTACAGCGGTATTCTCTTCTTCTTTGTTAGATGATGAGCTCATGACGCTTGGCGTGGCGGCACAACCTGTGAATCCCAATAGCCTGGACCAGTTGCTGCACTTTACAGAAGACGGGATTTGCAGAGCGGATGGCGACTGGTCCATGGGTAATTAGCTGCCTACGATAGACTTGCCAGTGTTTTTTTTCTGTAAATGGTAATTAATATGTATTTATTTAATTTCAGACTACTGGGATCCATACGGTTTGGATGAGGGCCTTCTGGGCAGCGTAGCGACGGGCGTGCTGACATCTACCCCGCCGGAGGCGCCCCCACCGGTCTGTGCCAGGCATGACGTCGCTGACATCCTCAGGCCAGCCCCAGGCATCCTCTCGCCTGCGCCCCTATCGCCTGCGTCCCTCTACGGCGACGGAAATACGTCCCCCCTCTGTTTGGACAGATTTGAACACCCTCGACCGGCTGATATGTAAGTACAGTCTACAAGTAGCCACTAGCCTGAAAATGTACTATATGTGTATCTCTCTCTCGCTCGCGCAAGCACCGTTATATCGTCACTAGATCGACCCCTTGTCAGCTGCTCATTTCAAGGAGATTGTACTAGTTCGTTTAGTGTACAAGAGAATGCGCTTGTTTACAGTTAGAGCAGGGAAAATTATATTGCTACTTTAAACGATTATTAAAAAAAATCCTACATAATATAACCCCCACACGTCTTAGTACCTGAACGATTTATACGTTTAAAAACCATGCTGAGCCAGTGGGGGAGTGCCTGGTTCAATTCCCGGGCATAAGCGAAAATGCTCGTTTAGTTTTTGAAATAACTACCTTGACCGGTATTTTGTACATGTTCCAATAAAGGATTTAAAGGGTCCCGGGTTCATTTCCCATTCAAAGACAGAAAATTATAATTGTCGTTTTACAAAGTGCTCGAGCAAATATTCAAGCAGCACTTTAGTGTCTACGATAGCGTGTCTGTATAGTAAACTATTGGTCTCGGGTTCATTTCCTGTACAAAGGTAGAAAACTATAATCGCCACTTTAGACATTTATTAAATTCACGTTTCAACAAGAGTAAACATAAGCCTGTACACTTTCATTTATGATGTGTGTGTATTGTAAGCAAATCCATTGGAATAGTACCCAATTTAAAAATAAATATTATAGATTCCTTCATTAGCCTCGAGTATATTTAGGTTTTCCATTCTCCATTCTTGCAAAATGCGGGTGCACTTCCTCTAATTCAGGGTTACAGTATTAATTATGTCAACACAATATAGTCTCTAACATTAAACGATATTTAAAGTTGTATTTAATATTACTTAGGAATTTATAGGGGAGGTTTACGATTTATACGCTTAAAACCCATACTGAGCCAGTGGGGGAGTACCTCGTTCAATTCCCGGGCATAAACGAAAATTCTGGTTTAGTTTTAAAATAACTTCCCTGACCGGTATTTTGTACATGTTCCAATAAAGGATTTAAAGGGTCCCGGGTTCAATTCCCCTTCAAAGACCCAAAAATTAAAGTTGTCGTTTTACAAAGTGCTCGATCAAATAATCAAGCAGCACTTTAGTGTCTACGATAGCGTGTCTGTATAGTAAACCATTGGTCCCGGGTTCATTTCCTGTACAAAGGCAGAAAATTATAATCGCCACTTTAGATATTTATTAAATTCACGTTTCAACCAGAGTAAACATAAGTCTATACACTTTCATTTATGATGTGTGTGTGTGTATTGTAAACAAATCCATTGGAATAGTACCCAATTTAAAAATAAATATTATATATATAAAGAGAAAGACAAAACCTATATGTATGCAGTGCCAAGGGACACTGGTTCGAATCCAAACAGGAGCTGAAAATGAGAGTTTATCCTTCTTGGACTAAATTTTTGTAGTTGTAATAGGGTGTATTTATTAGACACACTTTGCGAAAGGTCACGGGATCGATTCCCTACAAGAGTGAAAATGAATATTTAACCTTCATAGTGTTAAATAAACTCGGTGATAGTTGCCCTAGGGTTCAACTGCATTTATTACACACACTTTGTGAATGTTGGTTTCAGCTAAAGCAATTATGTTTAGGACAAATGTAACATATTATATTAATACCTAAAGTATTATACATTTTAAAGAGATGAGTTTGAGGATCGAATCTTACCAGGGTAAAGTAGTGGCGTTTTTCACTCTCCCTCCACGCAAATGCTGGCTCACTTCTGTGAATGTTGGTTTCAGCTAAATCAATTATGTTTAGGAAAAAATGTAACCTATTATATTAATACCAAAAGTATTATACATTTTAAAGAGGTAAGTTTGAGGTTTGAATCTTGCCAGAGTAAACTAGGGCCTTTTTTTCACTTTCCCTCCACACAAATGCTGGCTCACTTCAGTGAATGTTGGTTTCAGCTAAAGCAATTATGTTTATGAAAAATGTAACATATTATATTAATACCAAAAGTAGTATACATTTTAAAGAGATGAGTTTGAGGTTCGTATCTTACTAGGGTAAACTAGGCGCGTTTTTTCACTCTCTCTCCACGCAAATGCTGACTCACTTCTGTGAATGTTGGTTTTCAACTAAATCAATTATGTTTAGGGAAAAATGTAACATATTATATTAATACCGAAAGTAGTATACATTTTAAAGACATTAGTTTGAGGTTCGAATCTTACTAGGGTAAACGAGGCGCGTTTTTTCACTCTCCCTCCACGCAAATGCTGACTCACTTCAGTGAATGTTGGTTTTCAACTAGAGCAATTATGTTAAGGGAAAAATTTAACACATTATATTAATACCGAAAGTATTATACATTTTAAAGAAAAAAAAATACGCGCATGTTTGTAACAGTGACTACTTTGACATGTGTTATAGTTTAATTGGAGACCGGAAATAGAGGGACGGTCCTCCCACTACCGCTGGCTACTAGTCCCCCTCACCAAATTGCAGGAGCACCGCCGGCGAGCCTGTGAGACAGTGCTTGAACCCCGGCTGCGGTGAGAGAGACGGGGATCGTGGTGGCGGTGACAGTGGGACTGTCTTCGGCCCCTCAACCGGGATTTAGTGGCCCGGTAAATCAGGTAGGCGGGGCATTGTCAAATGGCATCCCTTTTCGTATAGTAGAAGAGAGGATTAAACAATTGAGGCGTTTCTTTTATACTGGTAGAGAAATTACCGTACATCATGGTGCTCCAGCAAGCGATCGTGACGCATTAAGCTGGCTTGAAGAACAAATTACGAATTTGCTCAATCGGCTGCAGGACCATGGCGTTAGCACCGATGACCATATCGGCTTGCTTTTGAATAGCACGGACTCTACGCTGAGGCCTGTTTATTTCTCATTTAGGTGAGTAGACCAGTTAGACGCTCAAGCCGTGCTTGATAACGTAAGTAGCGTGTTGCAGAGTAATACTTTGTTTTTGAGTACAGCACCACTGTACGTTAAACTCAGACATTTTAAGGAGCCTCGCGGGAGTGCACGATATTGTGATAAACTCGCTCCCGCTAGCACATATAGCCGTAATAACAAAGGGATCATTACGATTCAAAGTGGCGACACACTTTGCCTTGCCCGTGTATTGGTTTTCGCCAAAGCTATATGCAACAATAAAAGAAAACCAGGATGCATGGATGTGAACACCTTTAAACAAATCAAATTGGGTCGTCAAATTCAAAAATTCAAAGCAAAGGAACTATGCCATGATGCCCGTGCGAATCTTTTGAAAGGTGGTGGGCTCACTGAACTGAAACACTTTCAAACATATCCCTCCGAATACAAAATCACAGTGTTTAGGGAACGTAGGGGGATACAGGTCCTATATGAGGGGCCTACTACTCCCGAACATTCCTTTAAGAGCAATCTAGATTTGTATTTTCACAACGATAAGCAAAACCATTTTGATGTCATAACATCCTTGACAGCCGCATTTAAGTGTGGGTACTTTTGCCGCGGATGCCGTGTGCCGTTTTATCATAAGAACGAGCACAAATGTGCATCCGCGTGCAAAAAGTGCTACGCTAGAGCGGTTTCTAGCGGAGGCGAATCTGTGGTCTGTAAAGATTGCAGGCGGTGGTTCACAAATCAGACATGTTTTTATAACCATAAACGTCCCGGTTTTTTCAGAGGTCACAGGTTGGTCTGTGATGTCAAAAAGGTTTGCGAGGTCTGTTGGCAATTTTTAAGTTTGGAAAGATCAAATTATTCACATAGGTGTTATGAGACTTTTTGTAGAGTATGCTATTCATATTTCCTTTTTGTCATTTCTGTTATATGAAGCAGGCCCAGTCCAAGCCGTCACTGGAAAAGAGTAATTTCATGTTTGTATTCTATGATTTTGAATGCACGCAGGAAATGGTTCTTCAAGGTGCGGCCTGCACGTACTTGCACGAACATAACCTATGTGTCGTGCAGACGTGTTGCAAGGCATGCGTTCATATAGATGCAAATTACTATCATAGCACAAAATGCGGGGGCGATAGGACTCACATATTCAAGGGTGATACCACAATGGCCCAATTTTTGAAGTTTTAGAGCAAATTAAAGCTTCAAAATTTAAGGATATCACCCTCCTAGGTCATAATGTAATATCCCATTATGGTAATTTTATTTTAAAATATATGATGGAGGTAAAAAAAAATGAACTCCAGAACTTATAATGAACGGTGGGAAAATCATGTCCATGCGTTACGGTCCACTCCACTTTATTGACTCGTCGAAGTTTCTCCCGATGTAGTTGTCCAAATTGCCCAAATTTTGGCTTGGACGAGTCTTTGGCCAAGGGACATTTCCCCTATTTTTTCAACAAAAAAGAAAACGCGGGGTATAGGGGTCCCTTGCCGCCAAAGGAGGACCACGGCATCGGCAAGATGTCAGTTGAGGGAAAGGAGCCCTTTGAGAAGTGATATGACGCGTTGGTCAAAGAAAATTATGTCTTTGATTTTAAACGCGAGTTGGAACTGTATTGTGTGAAAAATGTAGAGATCCTACGGAAGGCCTGCCTGAAGTTTAGAGAGATGCTCATGGAGAAAGCATAGGTGGACCCATTCATGGAGGCATGTACGATAGCTGGAGCGGCCGTGTTGGTTTACCGCCGAAGTCATCTTAAGGAGGATACTATTGGTATTATCCCTAATGGTGGCTATCGGTGTGCAGACCAACAGTCGCACGTCGCTGTACAATAGCTCTGCTGGGAGGCCCATCAACGCAGTGTCTCTATTCTTCATGCGGGTAACGGCCGTGAGGAATATGTGTTAGGGCGACGTGTAGACGGCGTTGTTAAAGCTGAGTATACCACCACCGTCTTTCAGTTCTGGGGCTGTTATTGGCACGGGTACCCTCTCTATTAACCTGATAGGACCATCTCTATCAAAAATAGTCCCCACGGAACCAAGGAGACGCGTTATGAAGCGACCATGGCTTGTTTGGAAAAGTTTAAGAATGCCGGCTACACTGTCGTAGAGATGTGGGAGTGTATGTTTAATGCGATGAAATGCTCAGACAAGGACTTGCAGCAATTTTTACTCCGGCAAGAGGTGTATACTAAGAAGCCTCTCAGCCCCAGGGATGCATTCTTTGGCGGGCATACTAATTGTATCAAGCTCTTCCACGAAGCAGACCTTTCTTGTGGAGAGAAGATCAAGAACTTGTATGTGTGTTCATTGTATCCTTACGTTTGCAAGTACAAAAAAAAAGTCGGCCACCCCAAAATTCACTTGGAACCAAATTGTCCATCTATTTATCAAGTAGAAGGTCTAGCCAAAGCTACAGTGACGCCTTCACGGGATTTACTCATGCCCGTATTGCCTACACGGATGCACGACAAACTAATGTTCATCTTGTGCAGGAAATGTGGGGAGGAGAAAAACCAAAGCTCGTCTCAGCACAACGACAAAAAAGATCGCTGGTTGACAGGCGTCTGGGTGATTGACAAGATCCGGAAATCCGTTTAGAAAGGCTACACCTTTGAAGCAGTACACGAAGTGTGGGAGTACAATGTATCTGTTTACGACCGTCAGACACGTTCTGGTGGATTTTTTTACGGGTACATTGATACTTTTTTGAAAATTAAACAAGAAACCAGCGGATGGCCAGAGTGGTGTACCTCACAAGAAGAAAAGTTAGATTATATTCAAAATTATGAGGAAAGGGAAGGGGTAAAACTCGATTTCGACTCAGTTTGTAAAACCCCTGGTCTCCGCACTCTGGCTAAACTCTTTTTAAATTCCCTATGGGGAAAGTTTGGGCAAAGACCCGATTTACCACACGTAGCCGTTGTTAACGACTATCAGTGCATCCACAAGTACCTGACGGATCCGTACATCACCGTGGACAGCGTCATTGATGTTAATGATGAGGTAATGTTCCTCAATTACAAAGATTTGCGTGACGCGTTGAGCCCTAACCCTAACACGAGTGTGGCGGTGGCATACTACACGACTGCTATGGCTAGGTTGCACTTATACAGCATCCTTGAACAATTGGGGGACCACGTTTTGTATCATGATACATATAGCGTTCTATTCACCGAATGCCCCGGCGATTGGCGTCCACCGACCGGAGACTATTTAGGTGACCTCACTAATGAATTTCAGGATTACGGTCCATGAAGCTACATTAGCGCCTTTGTATCTGGCGGTCCCAAGAATTACGCGTACCAAGTTTGTGTTGGTTGCGATCCTGCCAAAACAAAACCGGTGTGCAAGGTTCGCGGGATCACCATAATCTATGGCAACAGGAACGACGTTAATTTTGATATTTTGAAAGCGATGGTCACTGAACAGGCTGCGGAAAGATACATACAGATACCGCACAAAATTGTAGGAAAAGGTCTTGCGACTGTATGTACCGTTTCGCAGACTAAAATCTACCAGCCCATGTACACCAAACGTCGGATAACCGATGATTTTAATACGTTGCCGTTTGAGTATCAGAGTCCTTGTAAACGCACTCGCCACGAATAAAAGGTGATCATTTAGACGGGCTGAATAATCATCTTTTTTTTCTTTCACTCCAGACAGTTCCACTGACATACCATTTTTCGAAGATTTGAGATTTTTTTCATATTTTTTTCTGCATGAAAACAAGCATATTTTTAAAATTTATTTTATGCCCCCGGGTTACTTTTTTATATTGTTTTATTTGCCAGTACAATCCTCCGTCTACCTAAATTTGTTTCTAGTCAATTAGTTGTTTGTTTATATTTTAATTATAATAATTTATTTGTATATATATATATATATATATATATTTCAAATGTAGTCAAATATAATAAACTGTTTGTATATATATTTATTTCCTTTCTAGTCAAATATGATAAACTGATTGTATATATATTTACTTTAAATATATTCAAATATATAATAAACTGGTTGTATATATATATATAGACGGGTTTAAATTTAAAAGAATATATATATTCTTTTAAATTGAAAACCGTCTCTATGTATATATCATATTTGGTACCGAGGCCACTATTCCCCCCTATATTGTAAATATTCACAGTATACTTTTCACTGTGTGTAAATAAATATTGTAAAAAAACCTGCTATGTTTGTGTTAATAAATACATATTGTAAATATTCACTGTATACTTTTCACTTTTTGTAAATAAATATTGTAAAAAAAGTTATGTTTGTGCTAATAAATATATATATATTGTAAATATTCACAGAATACTTTTCACTGTGTGTATACTTTTTTCATGCTTGTAAATAAATAATGTAAAAACTGTTATGTTTGTGTATTAACGTCTACACCCGCACCTCCCTCCTACCCTATAAATACAAGCTCATATAACTTATAATCTCAGTCTCAAACATTATGGACAAGTTGAAACATCCATTTTCGGCCATCATAAGCGGCCCTTTCGGCTGTGGAAAGTCACATTTTGTAGCAAACTTTATCCGCCACTTGGACACAATGTGTGATGTTAAATTTGATAAAATAACATGGTATTATGCTTTATAGCAACCGGGATTCGAACAGGATTTTTAACAGCATATTAATTTAAAGTTATTTCAAGATTTTCATAATTGTATTACTTATGAATTTTTTGTAAAAGTTAAATATATTATTATATCAAAATATTTTTGCTAACATTAAATTTCTTGTTGCTGTTTAAATGTGGATTCACACGTTCGCCGAAGAACAGGCGCAGAGCCTAAATGCGTCACGTGATGACCTCTTAAGCCAATCACAAGAAATCAGCGCGATCTGCGTACAAAGTTCTGCATTTGTAGAAATAATTTCAGCTTTGGCCGCGCTTCTCCTTGAAAATCGGCGTGGAAGAACCAATCAGCGCATGCGCCAACATTCAACCACGCGCCATCTGTTACGGAAAGTAAACAATGTCGACTCTAAAAACCGATTAATTAAAAGAAAGATTGAAAGAAAGACTAGTGAATATCTAGTGTTCACACATTGTTCTTCTTCAATGCATAAAGCTGCAAGCAGTGCTATTCTCCTTTTTCTTTCCATAATCAGTTTTACAGGTTATCAACACAAACAAAAATGGAGGCAATCAGCTGATTTTAAATCGTCATCTCAATGCATCATGGGTAAACAGACATTCTCAACTTTCCGCGAGTGCATGAACTGCTGCGTTTACTAGGCAGAGCGGATACTCGGTTCTGCTATATATTTTCGGCGAGCGTGTGAATCAACAGTAAGTGACTTTATAAGCTCAGTCTGCACACCCTGATCACTCATCAACTACAAAAATGACGAAGCATACACCATAAGGATTTGCATATGTAATAGTCGATTCCGAAGTTAAATGTGTGAAACCTCCTGTTGTCTATATAGGTGAAAATGTTGTAGATACCTTTCTTTATAAACTTGTTGAAGAAGAAACCATGATCATCAAGTGGAAAATCATTTAGGAAAAAACCACTCTCAGTTCACCCGACCGAAATTCGAACCTCGATCTCCTCCGTTCTCAGCAGTCGAGCTCAATACGACAAGCGCGTTAACCAACTACGCCAACGAGGCGGGTTTTTGTATATGATACATATATTATATCAAAATATTTTTTTGCTAACATTAAATTTCTTTGTTCTTTAAGTGGATAATTTGTTTATTGTAAATGTTATATATTATGTCAGCGTATATAGTTTCATATTTAAAACGTAACAACATATTAATTTAAAATAATTTCAAGAGCTTAATAAATGTATTACTTGTGATTTTTTGTAAAAGTAAATATATTATTATATCATAATATTTTTCGAACGTTAAATTTCTTGTTGCTGTGTAAGTAAGAAATTTGTTTAGTGTAAATGTTATATATTATGTCAGCGTATATATTTCATATTTAAAACATAACAACATATTAATTTAAAATAATTTCAAGATCCTCATAAGTGTATTACTTGTGATTTTTTTGTAAAAGTAAATATATTATTATATAAACTTTTTTTGCGGACATTATTCTTCTTATTATTATTATTATTAGCCCCGCGTCTTACTACCCGTTCGGGCTATACGCACTTATCGCTAATGTGTAATGTTAGGGTGATTGTGAGATGAAATGAAGGACCTACAGTTTAACGTGGAATCCGAACCACGGTAGAGGCCTGGAATTCCCCACATTCACAAGATGTCTTATCAGAGGTGAAGGAAGGGTTTGGTAATCAGATAAATCTTTGCCGTGACTGAAGATTGAACCCCGGCCGCCAGCACAGAAGTCTGACACCTTACCCCTAGACCACCAGGTCACCTTTGAGGTCATTAAATTTCTTGTTGCTATTTAAGTAACTAATTTGTTTTGTGTAAATGTTATATATTATGTCAGCGTGGATAGTTTCATATTTAAAACGTAAGAACATATTAATTTAAAATCTTTCAAGATCCTCATAAGTGTATTACTTGTGTTTTTTTTTTGTAAAAGTAAATATATTATTATTATTATTATATCAACATTTTTGCGGGCATTAAATTTCTTGTTGCTGTTTAAATAACTAACTTGTTTTGTGTAGATGTTATATATTATGTCAGCGTAGATAGTTTCATATTTAAAACGTAACAACATATTAATTTAACGTAATTTCAAGATCCTCATAAGTGTATTACTTGTTATTTTTTTGTAAAAGTAAATATAGCTCTACAAACGCTTATAAATAGACAACCAGGTGGGCGCCCCCCCCCNGGCGCCACCCCCCCCCTTGTTTGACGTCACACGGTACGAGAAGAAGAAGAGGGTCACGATATATTCTTGTCTCGACTTGTCTTGTCTTCCCGCCAACCTGGCGCCAGGGAAAAACCCGTTACCAGGGTCAATGACCTCAATATCTATTCTTGTCTCAACTCGTCTTGTCGGGCCGACATACTGGTGCCAGGGAAAACCCAAGGGGTTTGCGACACACTGACCTAGTTAACGACCTATTCGTGTCTTGTCTGCCCATCAAGCTGACGCCAGGGAAAACCCCCGTTGCCCTGGGGCAATGACCTCAATATCTATTCTTGTCTCAGCTCGTCTTGTCGGGCCGACATACTGAAGCCAGGGTTGCGACACATACCTCTAAGGAGGGGGGAAGTTCTCAAAGCAGGGGGAACCATTTATCACACTCTACCACCGACAGCCATAGCGCGAGGTACGTGCTGGGCAGTCCTGTAGTGTCTTGTGGTGGAGGAGCCAATGTTCATTCAACATAAGACAGCCATAGCGCGAGGTTCATGCCACGGACTCATGCCGAAACATCACGGACCGTTTTCTCACCCCAATCAATGAATAAAAACTCCAACACCTCAATACTATCCAATAATTAATTAGCAATAATTAATTAACAATCATTAATAATTAATCTTCAAGAACCAACATGTCCGGGGTTTGTAGGCGAGGGGGCTGTAGGGGAGGGGGAAAAGGGGCAGGAGGGGGAATCAAACAGATGTGGAAAGTAGGTCAGGGGTGGAGGAAGGAGGCTATTTATAGCATCCAATCAGAGGAAAGTAGGTTAATTGAAATCACAATACTATCTCGCGGTGTGACGTAGTGTTCCCATTAATCGGGCTAGCTACTGTTGGAAAACGCCCGTAATACGGAGACTACAAACTTTAACTCAGATACAAATACTTTCTCTCTCTAACACAATGCATAGCTCAACTAACTCTCTATAGGCATATCTCATCAATCTATAATTCATTCACGACCTAAGTTTACCTGGATCACAGCTTGAAATATTACTAGAAGTAATCCCTAATATATCAATACGACATCACTTTGGATGAATGTAATGAAAACAGATGGTAATACATTAATGTGATAGTTAACCACAGTAATTTAGGCCAATATTATTTATATATTTATTTGAGAATGGACACAAAGTTTATTTATAGTTTTATTCCACTTAAAAAAAATATTCACACCACTTTCACAAAAACTTTTAACGAACATAGCTTCAAAATGATGACTGACGAATTTAAACCATATGGTTGAACATGACGGTAAACAAGTTGTTTACAATGATGCATACTTGCAGTTGATGAAAATATTTTATTCAGTTAAATATTTCAAAATAAGATAAAATAATCATAAAATCTGTTATTGTATGTAAAAAAAATGACAACAATTTTCTCTTTTCCAAGTAAATACAATGCGTGTTAAAAGGTATTGATGTGTGCACTATATTACACTAAAGCAATAACGTTCCAAAACGAAGAATAAGTACTTTTAATTATATTTAAAATATTGTTTCGATTTGGATAAAAAGAAATTATTTAAAAAAATGAAATAGTATAATAAAACTTAAGTTTACGTTATTTTAAATGTAATATATAACAGGTAATTAAAGTTATTTGCATTTATAACAAAACTGTGATATTTTACAAGTGTTGGCAAACCAAAACCTAAACATATGATTTTCGAACTGTCATCCAGGTAAAAATCTATCGTGAACGGACTTTAAATAAAATTGAGCCAGCCGCATGCATCACTGCAGGTAAGCTACAGAGTCAGGCGCGATGCTACCGTACTCTCAGAAGTGCGGCTGAGATCAACATGCCCATCAAAGCAATAATATTACTAGGATTGTAAAAACTACTTTTTACTCTTATGTCTTTAAGCACACCTGTGCGGCCCCCTTATTACTCTGCAACATTTTTTTTGTTAATATTTGTGAAAAGATCAAAATTGTGTATTTAGGATTTGGCTGCAATTTGCTATTAACAACTTTGAATAATCAATATCTAAGTTAATAGAAATAAAAATGCTAAAATTTAGATTTTCTCCCATTCTCTCCTCAAAAGTTTTCTTTTAATTTTCTTATATTCAATATGTAATGTTTCTTTTAAATAGTTCAGATACTACTACATTTTATTTTTTGTTAATTTCTCAGAAACTTTTTTTGTTGAAAAAAATTGGCTCACGAAACTCATAGCTCTGAATTATGTTAAAATGCTCTAAAATTCCCTCCCACAAGGTTACATTCCTGAAATGTTCTCTAGAGGAGAAGGAAGGGAGTGCCACACCCCCGGCAGATGGGACTCCAATCCACCTCCTTTGAAAAACCAAAATGGGCACGCTTAGGCCTGAACGGGGTAAAAATATCGTTTCAACCAACATCGTTGGTCACGTGTGCAAAGGCATCACTCTATTAAATTCTTAGTTTATCAGTGACGGTAAGGTCAGAGCTCAAATCCCCCACGGTTTAAATAAGTTGTTTGCTCATAAATGATTTTCCACCCTCCCTCCACAAATATGAGGATGCATTTTTATAAATCCTGTTTTCCTTGATCATACTCCATTAGGGTAAATACAAGGATAGCCCAGACAGGTAGTAAGGCGTAGAGCACGTGTAAAAAATACAACCAACAGGGTCAAAATAATTCTACTTTCAAAACAGTCCTCTAATGACGTCACAGTCAAGAAAAATGTTGGTTGCGTTCATTGCAGGGACGGTGGTTGGACAAACATTACTCTAGGAATAATAAGTAAATTGGATTGTTACATGCTTTGGTGGTTACATAATTAATAACACGGTAGGAACTGTGTTTTATAAATACAAACATATTATTTTACGGCCAACACTGATACAAATTTACTTAATTAATAGTAGTATCCAGGACCGCATCAAGCATTATTATTTTGCCTTGGCTAGCTTTTATTTTTTAGAGCCTTCTCTATCAAATAATTAAATCTGTCTAACAATGCTTATGACCTTAAAAGAAAATAATTACAAGATAAAAATTAATAAATTACCATGTCCAGGACCATACGCACGAAATGGGGGTGTCGGGTGGTTTGGGGGTTACACCCCTCCTATTGAGAAATAAATTCACACCAGATAAAACAATATCAACATAATGAGACGAGAACATAAACTGTTCCAGTAGTAGATTCCAGCGAGAAGCGATATTTGTAAGACTCCTACTTAATAAGTTCTTCCCTGAAGTTTAGTGCGTATCTTGGACAAGCTGGGACAATCTGTTTGTATTTATGTGTCATGCATGAATGGTTGAGTGCTGCGAATTATTGTGTGATTTTTTTTGTGCTTACATTTTTTATCGTCTCAATAAAAAACAAATATTTAAACAAAATTACTAGACCCACTTAAGGTGCGGCCATAGGGAGTGAAAGTATTTTTATGATTTTTATAGAATTGAAATTTTTTGACCAAATAAATCAAATATTTCTCCAGTAGCAACATAGAGTTTAGTTTTATGTACATGCTAATTAATATCAACCGATATTGAATATCTGTCAAGTATGCCCTGGAGTTTTGTCAAAACCTTTTAAATAAACAGAAAAAGTTTTGACAAAATTCCAGGACACCCTTGACAGATATTCAAGATATGTTGATATTAGCATGGGCAAAAAAATATACTCTATGTTGCTACTGGAGAAATATTTTATTTATTTTGTCCAAAAAAAAATGAATGCTATAAAAACTGTAAAATACTCTCGCTCCCTACGGCCGCACCTTAAGGCCATACGTCCAGAAATATTTTTTTTCTTCATTCAAAAGAGTTTTATTCTATGAAATGTTACACACCAAAACTTTATTT
>CABFVX010001161.1:175084-185731 GCA_902151425.1 Timema shepardi | reverse complement strand
CAACTCTCCATAGCAGGTATCTTACACACCTATAGAACAACTCTCCATAGCAGGTATCTTACACACCTATAGAACAACTCTCCATAAGGTTTTTTCTTAAAGAAATATAAAATA
Organism: Timema shepardi; assembly: GCA_902151425.1. Classification (NCBI taxonomy): domain Eukaryota; kingdom Metazoa; phylum Arthropoda; class Insecta; order Phasmatodea; family Timematidae; genus Timema; species Timema shepardi. The sequence goes on along the minus strand of CABFVX010001161.1, from coordinate 185,617 downwards.
CTCCATGGTGTGAGGCCGCGGGCTATAACGACTGAGCATCCGCCGTCTTCAACGGTGACAGTGCCAACCTTTGTGGATAGAGGGTGTCATGTGGTCAGCACGAAGCCTCCATCTGTTAATCTCAGTTTTCTAAACTGAAGCTGTTACCTATTGTAACCTGGTTACAACCTAACATAGAAGAAATGATAACACTCACCAGGGCAGCCCAACTTGACTCGTTCCGACTCCACTACAATACACGACGGAGACGCTCGTCATCACAACATCAACACTCGACTGAACCGGAGCTTCTTACCTCATCGCCGGGCGAGTGGTTGAGCTCCCCCCCACCTCTCCTCCCAAGTGGAAGACAGTGACCACAAGTCTGCGCGCGTCGTTCTGCCACAATGCAGATAAAATACTTCCACGGACTATTTTTCAATGCGCTTACCTCGCTCATTGGCTATCAAGATTATTCTCGAATACCCCCTTCCCTTGTGTTTGTTCCTTGCCCTGAGAGCACACGGTTTCGCTGGATGTATATAATGCCGTGAGACCGGAGAAAGGACACAGATTACGCTCCGGGCTTTCGAGGGTAACCAGCCTAACCTTTGTAGGCTCGACACTAAGTTCCAAATTCCATTTGGCTTTAATCTTCTACTTTTCAAAATTTAGTTTATATCAATCACCAAAGGACTTTTGTAACTATACATCTCGTCAGCCCTTATGGCTAGGTTTTCTTTTATAGACGTTTGGTCTCCTCTGGTATTTTGAAATCTTTAATGTGAGGATTATTTATATTTGCCGCCTTGTTTTTGCCAAGGTTATAGAAATGTTGAATCGCGAGTCGGCGGCAAAGTTCATGATTGTTTGGACGCCATGATAGGTGATAGAGTTAGGTTAGTTCTTTGTATATAACTTCTAGTGTATATCCTTATATATTAATTAAATGTGGGGCCGCGGGCCACCCAGGGCTTACGTCTCTGAAGACGTATTGTTTGCCATTGAAACTTTTAGGTTTTCTCACGTGTATTTGAACCTTAGACAAATGTCGAATAGTAGCATAGGGTTAATGTTATTGTTTAGGCCGTGAGCTGTTGACTCGCCCAATTGCTGAAAATCATGAGGAGGGATTGTCTCTCGGCTCATATTGACAATGGCCCATTTTTTTGTATTATGTGTTATTAGTAAACAGGGGACCAGTTTGTTAGGGTTTTTGTTGCCATTTTCTGCAGACGCCATTTTGAAGGTGTCTGATTCCAAGGAGCCGCCTGTTGCTTTCGTTGTTGTAAGGCCCTTCAGACCCCGGTGGTATCCCTTGTGCCTCGCAGCCCTCCTGGCTTGCGGGCTCTCTATAACTCCTAAGTGTCACTCCCCCATTGATGTTGTATCTTGTTTTCTTGTCAATAAATTATAACTCTCTTGTGCCAACCTCTGTCTGTCATTTCTTTTGGTGGGAAATGCTGGGGGGTAAGCTACACTATTTATTAAAGTAGCTCTTCATTTGTCCTCATGAGGTTAAGTTTTACCTCATTATAAACAAACTGTTTTACATAAATAATCCAGAAGTAATGGGGATCGAACCTGGGAGCTTTGGATATGGAGCCAGAAACTCTCGACCACTGGACAAGTGAGGCAGACATTTATGAGATATTTCATTCTTAAGTTTTAAATAATTGCCCTTGGTCACAATTTGACTCATAAAAGCCAGATCAAATAAATAGTTCATTTATTATTTGAATCCTCTTTGGCTGAGGGAAATACATTTTCTAGAAAGGTAACTTTAATTAGTTATGGGAATATAAAGAGAATTCTTTTTTGTAATAGTGCAGTTGGTTCTTTTATTTCCTCACGGTTTCAGGGGAAAAATAATCTGCTTCTTTATAAAAAAAAAAAATGGAAATGGAACTCATATCTTTAGGTATTTGAAAGATTCGATTTATGAAGACCTCAACTTCAAATAACAATTTTAAGGAAATGGTAAAAAGAATTATATAATTAATTAATTAATATTTAGCACCGCGTCTTACTACCCTTTCGGGTTGTACGCTTTAAGTACTAATTACTCTAATGGATTAGGAATTTGGAAGGTTAAATTAGAGGAAGTGAACCCGCATTTCCGTGGAGGGAGAGTGGAAAACCATTTAGGAAAAACCACCCCCAGTTCAGCCGACCGAGATTCGAACCTCGATCTCCCCGGCCTCGGCGGTCGAGCTTAACACGACAAGCGCGTTAGCCAACTACGCCATCGAGGCGGGTAAGAACTATATAGACATGTGTAGTTGGGAGAGATTAAAAAAAATTATGGATATAATCAATTTACTAAAAAAGTTTTCTCTTTGTTTTTTACAATGTAATAGACAAGGCAAACAAATATCATTTGTCAGTGGCAAAAAGACACAAACAACTTTTTATTAAATTAAATTTGAAAATATTTTCACTTTGTAATCAAACATTTTTAAGGATTTGAACCGTCTCTAAAAAAACCTTTTTATTTTTTTTAATATCGTTAACTCTCATTAAAATGGACCTAATTGACGATTATTCACACATAAAAGGCCAAGCAGTCGATTTTGTTTTATTTTGTTTGTAAGAAATACATTTTAAAATGCTAGAGTGAAATTTTAAAAAAAAATTGATATTAAATTTAATTTTGCTAGTATAATCTCATAAAAACACATCTCACAATATTTAGGTGTCTCTAAAAAGAACCCAATTATGAATTTTTGGTGTTTTATTTGGTGGTCGAGACTTTCATATCCTGAGGTTTAAGAACAAATAATCGGTTTGTAATAAATAGAACGAAAAAATAGTAAGAAATGTTTAAAAATGAGGTGGCCCAATGGCTAAATAATTTTATAATTTAAGGAAATTGATAAAACAAAAGAAAAAAGAAAAACAAACTTTTAAGAGTAAATTGAATGAAGAAAGCCCACCTAGGTAAAGAGGAAAAATGTGGGAAGAGTCCAAAGCACAAAGATGACATCTTCTTCCTTTCTTCTGTCTTCTATAGATGTCACCTTTGTGCATTGGACTCTTCCCACATTTTTCCTCTTTCCCTAGGTGGGCTTTCTTCATCAAATTTACTCTTAATAGTTTATTTTTACTTTTTCTTTAGTTTTATCAATTTCCTTAAATGATAAAATAGTGATAAAATAAGAGCGCACAGATAAAAGTAAAATACCAACACATATTTAAACACACTTCAATATGTTAATGCTATTATAGCATCTTCCTCAGGAAATAGTCTACTAGACTATACAAGCATCAAGATATTAAAGTGTGTGTAAATGTGTGTTGGTGTTACTTTTATTTGTGCTCAGTCTTTCTAAAACTCTACCCATTATATTTACTACAAATTGTTATTGCTCAATGGACTTATAAGATCAAGTCTCGACGCTTTCGATACTTATCAAGGTGAGGAATCAAAATTTGACATCCTTACCAACAAGTAGAGATAGAGGATATCGAATGAGCTAAGAATGACAGAATATACTTGTTTTAAAGTGCGACCTTCACTAAGCAAGATCAAAGATTTAAAAATAAAGCGCTCGGTGAATGTGTGAAAAGTAATACAATATAATGACGTGTGCGTCAGGGAAACAGATTCCCGAACTAAACTCTGCGTCTTCAAGATATAATAGCTTCATTCCGAGCATGTCTGTATTTTTAAGTCCCGCACATTGCCTGGCCCTGGCAACGCAAACATGTCCAACATTTCACAGAAGAGTAAAAAAAGTAACAAAGTGCTGACATGGGTGGTCTTGAGTTCAGTTCTGACCTAGCTTCTCTATCTCGTCAGCATCTTCGGCGTCAAGCAGATGAATCTTCTTGCCTGAAACAAAGAAATCAGGAGTGTGGAAAACATTAACTTTCCTTCGAGTATTAGTCAGCTTTGACTTTGGTTTGGAAGTTAAACGCTGGATTCTTCAATTACAAAACTTTTACTTTTGACATCCATTTCTGTCCAGCCCGTGGTCAGTGCTTTATCCAAGCCATATATCTCCCACTACCGGCTTGCTAGCAGTATCACAGCTCCATATGTCATATAATCCAACTTAAAACTAGGACAGACACAACATCCAGTCCCCGGCCATTAATTCCTCAATGTGAAAAGGTAAACCCATATTTTTATCAATGATAAATTTTTCAGCCAATGCCAGGAATAGAACCCGGGACCCTTAACTCAGTAGGCAGACACGATACCGACTGAGCTAAGGTGTTCGACCACCATTTACTAAACTTAAACTATAAAAAATATTTAAAGTTAAAATATACATTTAGCCCTTCACTTAATGTTTAATATTTGAAATCACCCCTTCAGCCCCCTAGTGAGCTTGTACCCCGGTGAGACCTCGTGCCCCCAGTGTAGCTGAAGCAACTCACCAAAGTGTTTCTCAATCTCCTTCAGGATACTGACAGATTCTGAACCGTCCACCAGGTTGATAGCAATACCGGACTTTCCAAACCGCCCGGTCCGTCCAATCCTGTGCAGGTAGGTCTCACAGTCAGGTTGGCGGTGAAGGTCAATGGGCAGGTCGTAGTTCACTACGATGGTAACCTGTTCCACGTCAATACCTGGCACAAAGATGACGTTTGTATCCTCAGTTGAATTAGCGATAACAACATTTTACATCACGGCCATATCCTGCAGAAAGGCATGCAGGGCTCGTGACCCCCAACCCCTTCCTAAAACCAGCCCATTGTAATAAAATTATGTAACTGGCCCGACTATATTTTAATATAAAATAATAGTCAGCGATGAGAGCCCTGAACACTTCGAGATATTCGAGATTTGAGGATCCAAGAAAATGTCTGATTTTAATTATTTATTTTTTCAAAATTTATAGTTAGGTTATGCTTTCAAGATTTAAATTCGGGGATTATATCTATCTCTAATAATACTGTAGTGGTGCAGGGAAGATTATTCAAAACTAAAATAAAAAATTGTGATATATTAAAAGTTTTTCTTTTTTACACATTCATCTTTCATAGAACACATAATTAGTGTTTAGGACGCAAATTAATCCGTATAAAAAGTTTACATTTCATCATTACAATTTTTAAAATGTTAATATTCTTTTCAATTAATCCAACTCACTTTAAAAATGTTTTAATATTACGTAACACATCTTTATATATATATGCAAAACAAACTTAAAAACGTGGATAGTAAAAGATACTGAAAGATAGTATTTTTATTCGCGCAGCATCAGTAGAACACGAAGGACGGTTATATTGAGCTACAATTTGATGGTAGTAAAGGGAAACTGCGAAATTCTCAAATAATGGCCTTGATAGAAAATAACCCTGTGTCCTATACATTCTTTCAGTTATGTTAAATTACTGATCTGGGGTCTGGTGTTAAGTTCATCCTATAGTTATAATTGGTTTGTAACCACCAATGTGCACCAATATGCTCTAAAACATATTTCACTTGAAAACTTGAAATTTGTTTGAGGATCTGAGTCTCGAATTCAATCTTTTCTCGAATCTCCTTAAGGAATCAAGGGCCCACCCTTGGTACCAACAGGGGTTTACCTCTGGAGAGGACGTTAGTTGTGATGAGCACCCTCTCCTTGCCCTCGCGGAAACGATCCAGCACGGATATTCGCTGCTCCACCGTCAGTTCCCCGGACAGGAGAGCCACGGCGTGTCCATCCTGGGACATCTTCTCGGCCAGCCACGACGCCGTCTTGCGGGTCTAGGGGACAGAACCACCAGTGAGTCACGAGCACGCCCATCACTCGACCCCCCAGCTACACGGGGACCACACGCGTGTACTCACGTGGCAGAAGATGATGGCCTGTCCGATGCTGACCACGCCGTATATGTTGGCGATGGCGCTGTACTTCTCATCCTGGTTTCGACACATCACGTAATATTGCTTGATGTTGTTCAGAGACTCCTCCTCGCGCTTCAGACGGATTATGACCGGGGACGACACGATGGCCTCCGCAAACTCCATCACGTCGTTCTCGTACGTCGCCGAGAAGAACATCATCTGGCAGTTTCGTGGCAGGAGCCTTCAACACAGGAGACCGTACTTTACTATCTATTCTACAATCAGCGCTCCTTGAGGAAAACCTCATCAAGAGGGGGTGTGGAACACACAACTTCCTAAGAGGGGAAACCAAAAAAACACAAAAGATTGGTAAAGAATAGTAGTACATTTAGAAAGGAACATGTAAATGTTTCCTATCATTCTTTACCAAATTCCTTTCTCTTTCCACTGCCCCTCTTTCCCCCCTCTTTTAGGAAGTTGTGTTACACCTTTCTCACTCCCTCCTGACGAGTTCGGATAGAATGAAACCTAGGTCGGGGGAATTGGGCGGTAACGATTGATTTTGTTCAAGAGGCCACCATTACCTCCTTGTCCAGTGGCAGCAATGTAAAGTGTTTTCTATCCACCTTTCCTGCACCTTCTTCAAAATATAAATAATGACCTCAAAAAGTGTAAAGAGGTTTTCCTTAAAGAGATGTACTACGTTCACAATGATGGTACGGATATGAGACGAGGATGGGAGAGAACACACGAGAGACCAAAGAAACAGGGAAGGAGCAGATAACATCAAGTGTGCAAGTGAGAGGAGGAGAGTGGAGGAAGAACAGAGGAATACGGAGGTATTTTAAAAAACGTGACTCAGTCCACAAGTTAGAAACTAGTATTCCAGTATTTGTATTAGTTATTTTTGTTGAATCCTCTGTGTTTTTCCCCGTTCTCCCAGGCGCACGACACTCACTTGTGGATCCGGAAGCTCTGGTCCTGATGACCTTGAGTTGCTATCATGACATCCGCCTCGTCCAGCACAAACACCGTGATCTTGCCGAGGTCTAAGAAGCGAAACTTGACTCCCCAGTCGACCACCTTGCCTGGTGTGCCGATTATTATGTGTTCCTGGAGCTTCTTCCCCCTGGGAACTGCCACCACGATAACAAGAGAGTTAGTCGACAACTTGACACCGAGAGAGGAGAGCTACAGTCAAATGGGACTGGACCTTTCAATCAAACCTAACAACTGTTTAATACAAAACCTTCTTTCTTATATACAGTAGAGCCGTGATTATCCAAGGCTCTTTAATAGTCAAGGTGTTAACACAATTTATATTTCATTAGAACTATCTAGGAAATGCTCCTCGTTAAACTGGTTCACTTGTCTAGTATGAGTAGCGGAGTGAACCGTCGAGTGACTCATTGTTTACACGTACCGTGTCACCGTCAACATTATTGTCCAAGGCTCGACTTAGTTTCCTAACACTCGGTATTATGCACGCAGCTTAGCTATTTTTGAGATTTTGTTTATAGTTGTGAAAGTTTAATGCACTCAAATTTAGTTTAGTGTATATTTTTTATAATTTCTATCAACTAGTGTAAATAAAAGAAACGAAGTTGTTTATAGTATGTGTATCAATTATGGATTATATTAGTAGAATTTATGGCTATCCAAGGACGTCTTGGTCTAGTTATTATTATTATTATTAGCACCGCGTCTTAACACCCGTTCGGGTTATACGCACTTACGCTAATGTGTAATAGTAGGGTGATTGTGAGATGGAATGGAGGACCTACAGTTTAACGTGGAATCCGAACCACGNATCGACTAGGACCGAGGAGCAACATCCCCACCCTCTACAGGTCAGCTCAGGAACTAACACTCAACACAGAGTGTGTACATTCTCCCCGTCCCTCCCAAACGTCGACTAGGACCTGCAACATCCCCACCCTCTACAGGTCAGCTCAGGAACTAACACTCAACACAGAGAGTGTACATTCTCCCCGTCCCTCCCAAACATTGACTCGGACCGAGGAGCAACATCCCCACCCTCTACAGGTCAGCTCAGGAACTAACACTCAAGACAGAGTGTGTACATTCTCCCCGTCCCTCCCAAACATCGACTAGGACCGAGGAGCAACATCCCCACCCTCTACAGGTCAGCTCAGGAACTAACACTCAACACAGAGTGTGTACATTCTCCCCGTCCCTCCCAAACGTCGACTAGGACCTGCAACATCCCCACCCTCTACAGGTCAGCTCAGGAACTAACACTCAACACAGAGAGTGTACATTCTCCCCGTCCCTCCCAAACATTGACTCGGACCGAGGAGCAACATCCCCACCCTCTACAGGTCAGCTCAGGAACTAACACTCAAGACAGAGTGTGTACATTCTCCCCGTCCCTCCCAAACATCGACTAGGACCGAGGAGCAACATCCCCACCCTCTACAGGTCAGCTCAGGAACTAACACTCAACACAGAGTGTGTACATTCTCCCCGTCCCTCCCAAACGTCGACTAGGACCTGCAACATCCCCACCCTCTACAGGTCAGCTCAGGAACTAACACTCAACACAGAGAGTGTACATTCTCCCCGTCCCTCCCAAACATTGACTCGGACCGAGGAGCAACATCCCCACCCTCTACAGGTCAGCTCAGGAACTAACACTCAAGACAGAGTGTGTACATTCTCCCCGTCCCTCCCAAACATCGACTAGGACCGAGGAGCAACATCCCCACCCTCTACAGGTCAGCTCAGGAACTAACACTCAACACAGAGTGTGTACATTCTCCCCGTCCCTCCCAAACGTCGACTAGGACCTGCAACATCCCCACCCTCTACAGGTCAGCTCAGGAACTAACACTCAACACAGAGAGTGTACATTCTCCCCGTCCCTCCCAAACATTGACTCGGACCGAGGAGCAACATCCCCACCCTCTACAGGTCAGCTCAGGAACTAACACTCAAGACAGAGTGTGTACATTCTCCCCGTCCCTCCCAAACATCGACTAGGACCGAGGAGCAACATCCCCACCCTCTACAGGTCAGCTCAGGAACTAACACTCAACACAGAGTGTGTACATTCTCCCCGTCCCTCCCAAACGTCGACTAGGACCTGCAACATCCCCACCCTCTACAGGTCAGCTCAGGAACTAACACTCAACACAGAGAGTGTACATTCTCCCCGTCCCTCCCAAACATCGACTGGGACCGAGGAGCAACATTCCCACCCTCTACAGGTCAGCTCAGGAACTAACACTCAAGATAGAGAGTGTACATTCTCCCCGTCCCTCCCAAACGTCGACTAGGACCGAGGAGCAACATTCCGCCCCGCTAGACTTGCCCGGGTTCGTTTGACTGTTTATTTATCTCAGGTATGATTGAAGCAGCACAAAGTTATTATAAAACTGTACAAGTGCATTTCATATCCTCTGGTCCTGCTACCTGTTTGGGTGTGTTATTATGCTCATGTGCTAGCGATGAGAAGGGTTTAATTCTAGAGGAATTCGTCCTTCATTTGCATGGAGGATGAGTGGAAAACCTTCGGTACACCTGACCGAGATTTTAAACCCGGTCTCCCCATCGTCGGCAATCCGGTCCGTTTCGAGAGTGACGCCTTGAACCCCTTGACCACGGATGCTGGTTACAAAATTACTTGGTCTTAGAACAGGCACAGCATCCAGTCCCCAGGTCACTAATTCATCACCCAATTTCCAAAATGATCAATTTTTCATTCTTCTCCTCGGAAACCGAGCCCGGAACTCTTAGTTGAGTAGAGAGGCACACTACTGACTGAGCTAACGTGAGTCAGCCGACACATTCACTTGAGTGATGGCGGAGGAGAAATCGTAGAGATAAAACACTCACGAACAGAAAAACCCACATTTTAAAAACCAGTTTCCTGCCCTGACAGAACTCACCTGGGGGTAGTCTTTCTTGGGGTCTACGCGGCTGAGCATGGCCAACACGAACGCTGCGGTCTTGCCTGTCCCAGACTGAGACTGGGCGATCATGTTCTGGGGGCTGCAACCCACGAAACAATACACTGGGGACTTGATTTTATCTAGCGGCGCAATTAAGATGACGGGTTCTTTATTTATTTTTTAACGTAATTGCTAAAAATTATGTTTTTATTGCACCAAATCTTGCTACCCTTCTGAGTTACACGCTGATGTGTTAGGGATGATTTTATGAGGGTAGATTGAACAACCATTCAGGAAAAAACCCACCCTCAGTACACATGAAGGGGATTCAAACCCCGAGCTCCTTATCGTCGGCAGTCTGGTCTATTGCAAGAGTGAACTCCTTAGACCATCCAAACACTGAAGCAGTTTATCATATTGTAAATTACAAAACGGTAGTGATAACATCACCTCGGTAATTAATTTTGAATTCCCACACTTAGGCCGATTGCTCGACTTGTGAAAAATAGATTGCCAACCTGAACAGGATTTGAACAGGTTTCTCGAAAGTTGTTTGAGGTATGGATGGATATATCGTATTACCTACAGAAACAGCCGTTTTAAATTCCGATATATTTCATATATCAAAATATGCTTTAAGGTTTGTGAATAAAAATAATAATTGAACAATTTTGTTTCAATTTTTTTTTTCATCAACCACGCTCTTTTATATATATATAATTATTATTATTATTACCGCGTCTTACTACCCGTTCGGGTTATACGCACTTACGCTAATGTGTAATGGTAGGGTGATTGTGAGATGAAATGGAGGACCTACAGTTAAACGTGGAATCCGAACCACGGTGGAGGCCT
>CABFVX010001161.1:114921-172420 GCA_902151425.1 Timema shepardi | reverse complement strand
CTGACAGTCAACATTTAGGTATATACAGTAGCCCCACGTCTTCTTTGGTGCTGACTGACAGCTCACAATTGACTCCTGACAGTCAACATTTAGGTATATACAGTAGCCCCACGTCTTCTTTGGTGCTGACTGACAGCTCAGCTGACTTCTGACAGTCAACATTTAGGTATATACAGTAGCCCTGTGGCTTCTTTGGTGCTGACTGACAGCTCACAATTGACTCCGACAGTCAACATTTAGGTATATACAGTAGCCCCATGGCTTCTTTGGTGCTGACTGACAGCTCAAAATTGACTCCTCATAGTCAACATTTAGGTATATACCTACATTTTGACTGTCAGAAGTGACAGCTGCTAAACACGTGTTTTTGCAGAACATATGGTTCGGCGTAGGGATACATGATTTGGTCTGGTAACTTTTCAAAGCTGTCAGTCAGCACCAAAGAAGCCATGGGGCTACTATACTTTAATGTACTAGGGATGAGGAAGATTAGATTTAGAGGATATGTACCAATATTTGCATAATCATCAAGGGAAAACCACCCTCAATTCACTCGATCAGGATTCGAACCTCAGTTCAGTCTATTGCGAAAGGGATGCCGGCTCGGACCGTGCGGCCACCAGAGCGGATCTACAAACGTAATTATTTGAGCAATAGTGCAACAAAAGAAAAAAATGTCTACTAGCGTTTGCCAACAGTGGCCTAATTAAAAGTGATAAATGTTTCCGAGCAACACGAGTACCGATACAAACAAGGCCCCTTCACAAGTGTAGGGTTTAATGAAAGTGGTGGGAGCTGTAAGTAACAGCCCTAAGGCAGGTCCACACGAGCAGAGCAAGGTCTAGCTTGCTCCAGGCCTAGTTGTCAGATTTGTTAGAGAGGGGAGGAAATAATTGGGCGATTTATTGCCGAGGGAAGTGATGGACGTGTTGAGGTTTGTCTGACGTCCGGTGAAGCTCGCCCAACTGATATTATTTTCAAAAAGTGTAGTTTGTAGTTTGCTTTTATTCTAGCTGGTTAATATTTACTTTTCAATTAAAGTGTTAATTTTCAACTTACTAATCGTCTCATTGTTTCGACCTAGCCTGTGGAAGAAATGGTCGACGTGTTGACAACGTTGTGGGTGTAGTTGTGTGCGAGGAAGGGTCAGTGGCGGCAGAAATCCCCCCCCCCCACCCCCCCGACTCAGCGTGAGCGGCCAGTATGACCCACTAAGCACCCTCTAGACTCTAGACACCACGGGCAAGTTTTCCACTCACAGCCGCAGCTCCTCGAAGGACTTGATGGAGTAGAGCGGAGAAGTGGGGTCCTTCCTCTGCACTTCTATGTCGTGCTTGTTCTCCACCAGCCCCTTGCGGACAATCTTCTGCAGCAGCGAGATCTCGGCGGCACTGATATCCTCCTCCTCCTCGTCGGACTTGGGCACGATGTGCTGCTCGTTGACACGGACAGGAGATGTCTGGGGCCTCGCTTCCGCGTGGGCGCCGGGACTGGCAGGGCTTTGACTGGCCAGTTTTATGCCCGATAGCTGGAACATTTTGTTATCAAGAAGAGCGCACTTGATGTCACCGAGACAAAAACGATTATAGACAAAGTTAATAGAAATATTCCCCGACGTATCCCTACGCCAACAGCTGACAAGGAAAACAGTTGGTAACATATGAGTGTGATAGTTAACCACAGTAATTTAAGCGAAGATTATTTATATTTAGGGTGACCTGGTGGTCTAGGGGTAAGGTGTCAGACTTCTATCCTGGCGGCCGGGGTTCAATCCTCGGTCCCGGAACAGATTTATCTGATTACCAAACCCTTCCTTCACCTCTGACAAGACATCTTGTGAATGTGGGGAATGTCAGGCCTCCACCGTGGTTCGGATCCCACGTTAAACTGTAGGTCCTCCATCTCATCTCACAATCACCCTAACATTACACATTAGCATAAGTGTGTATAGCCCGAACGGGTAGTAAGACGCGGTGCTAATAATGATAATAAATATTTATATTTATTTGAGGTCAGACACCAAAGGTTTTTTATCATTTTATTTCACTTAAAAAAATTATTATTCACACCACTTTCACAAAAGGTCTAATGAATATGGCTTCAAAATGGTGACCAACAAATTTAAACCATGCGATTGAACATGACAGAAACGAGCTCTTTATAATGGTGCACCCACGCGGTAGATAAAAATATTTTATTCAGTTGTATATTTCAAAATACGATAAAATAGTCATAAAATAGTTTATTATATATTTTACAAAACTGTAAATATTTTCTCTTTTCCAAGTAAATACGGTGTCTGTATTAAAAGATATTGATGTGTGCACTATATTACATATTATAGATAACATTCAAAAAAACTAAAAATACCAGTAGGTAAGTATATGTTTAAAATATTGTTTCGGATTGGATAAAAAAAAATTATTAAAGGTAATCATACAGTGTGAGAAAACTTGTTTAAGTTATTTTAAATGTAAAATATATCACATAGTTTGAAAAAAAAATCATTTATAACAAATCTGTGATCTTTTACAAGTGTTGGCAACCCAAAACCTAAACATGTTTTTTCAACTGTCATCCAGGTAAAAAACTATCGGGAACGGACTCTAAGCTGTGGAGAGGTACATGCAGTTAGTCTTATTGGGGTATTTATTTACAATATATGCGAGAATAGGTCCATGGGCCTCTTACGGATGTTACCAGAATATTCTACACAGGAATACAGTGTTGAGATTTGAATAATAGTAATATAAGGTTGTTTATAGGTTTTCTGTAGTTAAAAAGTTAAAAGTTTACACATCTGCACATTCCTGATATTAGAACAACCAAGTTATTTTTTTGTGATTAAAAGTATGTAGGCCCCTACAGTGAAAGTAACGCTGACACACATCGCCAACTTCTTAAAATAAAATACACTTTTCAGAAATCTATTTAAATCAATGTTCCAGACAAAACAACATTATCTATCATTGTAATAAAAATATTATGGCATCAAATTTATTTTAGTGTGCAGTGTTAAATAAATGTATAGTGTCATGAAAGCCATTCTAATCTGATAAAACCTAACAGTTTCAGTGGACAAAGATTAGTTGGTGTTTTAAGGAATACAATAAGAGAAGTTAATATATTATTATTATTAGCACCGCGTCTTACTACCCGTTCGGGTTATACGCACTTACGCTAATGTGTAATGGTAGGGTGATTGTGAGATGAAATGGAGGACCTACAGTTTAACGTGGAATCCGAACCACGGTGGAGGCCTGGCATTCCTCACATTCACAAGATGTCTTGTCAGAGGTGAAGGAAGGGTTTGGTAATCAGATAAATCTGTGCTGGGATTGAATCGTTTTATGGGCCTATCTATAAAGTATTAGTATTTCTAGTTTTAATATACAGGAGAAACCCGATTATCTGACATTTTGTTTTATTCGACATTTACTCACCGCAAGGAAGAGAAGCAAAGCTGGGAAACCAATTTAAATAACTTTTTTTTTTAAAGCAGTCACTTTTGAATAACTATGTAATAAAAGTTGTATTTAACAAATTTAAAATTGATTATTCTGTTTACATGAATACAATAATGGTTTTATAATTTATTGCATAATTTATAATGCGAAGTGATTACTAATTAAACTTATTTCATACCTATTCTAACCTTCTATTTCTTTTAGTCATACTACCTGCTCAGGTTATACATGTATATGATAATTAACTCGGATGAGGAAGGAAGCATTTTAGAGGTAATCTACCCACCACCTGTCGCTTCTATTTAGGTCAAATAATCGAGACTACTGTACAACTTCTTAAACTGAAAATATATATTTTCCTTTAAAATGAGATGTTCCCGAAAAGAAAAGTAGCCGACTAAAACAAGTAAATTAGCAAATAACACGGCATATCTATCAGTTTGGGTTAATCCATCATGTCTATTTTGTCAATGAAAAACCCTCTTCTGCATTAAGAGCACATCATATCTGCCCTTTAGAAGAGTGTACTGTGAGGGGTGCGTCAGCACACTTGAAATGGAATTCAAACAACATCAAATATTACTTTGCACTTTAAGTTGACAACATAGTAAAATTTCAAGTGTACCTGGCATCCAAGGGCCCTTGCAGGACTATTCAGACACAGCCATTAAAATATGTAGATTTTATCGTTTCATTTATATGTGATATATAAACCCTAGCGTGCATTTTTGAACCAGTAGATTATATCAGCACACGACTTGCATAAAATAACCTAAATCTAGGAAAAACACAACATAGTCACCGGCCGTTAAATCCATCGCTGTGAAAGGGGTGACCCACATTTCACCAATGATAAAATTGTCGTCCATACCGGGAATTGAACCATGGAGCGTTAGCTCAGAAGACAGACACGTTACCTACTGAGCTAAGGTATCAAACAGTATTTTATTTTTCTTAATAAATGTAGCCCACTATTCCATATAAAGTGTATAAACGTAGCCTTGTGATTTCCTTCCCGAATACAGCGTGTAACATTCTTTGGGGGTCCTCACAACATTTTACCTCTTTCGTTAACAGCTTTTCTTGGTTCTCGGCACTTAATGCCCAATCAACTTTGCTTGCTGTCATTTTAATTTAATTTAAAATAATGTTAACACTAAGTTGAATGAACAATTTATAATAAATAAAAATTAAATGACACAATTTACGTCAGATCAAAAATATTATTCATTTAAAACAGTTGACAGACATACTGATAATGATAGCCAACACAACAATTTCAAGAAAATTAAATTTTCATCTTTAAGCTATGCAAAAATTAAAGGCTTAGAGAAAATTTATAAAATAAACTTTGGCTCGATGAAATAAACAGATAGATATATATTTATAGAACATTATTGTCATACATTTTTATTTGATATTTAAGAATTTTAAACAAGTCAACACATAAGCAACACATTTTTTACTCATATAATTTATGAAAGAATTGAGCTATGCTATAAAATATATAAATAAATATATATATATAATTTGAATAATAAATAATACTAAAGAATGAATCTTTTTTTATATAAACATTGACAAAATTCTAGCCCTTTTGAATGAATTAATTCAGGCCTCGATTAAAAAATAATAAATAATGTTTACTTCAACGTGGGGGGGGGGAAAAGTGGGCCATGTGCTTCACCTCCAATAATAATTTTAAGCCAATACAAAAATAAAATGTTACTATAATAACTAGTTTTAATTTACATCATAGATGAGCTACGGGTATAACAGATAGTCAAACATTTAAAAAGTCCAAATAAACTTAAAATTTAAATTCAAGAAATTTAGAAAGTTCACTGTTTTAAAAATCCAACTGAACTTATGGAAACATAAATGTTTATTTAATATAAATGTATTAGTCTCTGAACTCGTGCAAAAATATTCATAACATTTTATGAAGTATAAATAAATTCAAACCTACTAAGATCCCAAGAGTTTTTATTAACTACAAAAATGTATTTGAATAAAGACTCTTAAAAACTAACCAACTTAAGGTTGCAGCATTAGCACATGGCAGGGCATTGGTATCTGGGAACCCCTTCAATACCAAAAATACATTATTAATAATAATGTTATGTAGTCTGTCTTACGACATATCCATTCCTATTGTCAGTGAAACTTGATCTTCAATGCGTCCTGTCCTCTACCTCCTCCTTCAGCTCCAAAAATGTTCGTCTTTCCTTCAAGTTATCTAGTATTTGAATCCTCCTTCTTCCTAAGCTACAATTTTCCTTCACCCTTTCCTTCTATGACATGCAGAAGATAGTTTCTCCTAAGGATGGGTCTGATACCGTTTGCTTTGCGCCGAAAATCACATCCAAAATGGATCTCTTCTCACCCACTATTCTTAGGACTTATTCATATGTCACCCTGTCTGTCCACCTGATCTTCTCAAGTCTTCTTTAGCACCACTTTCAAAGCTCGCTAAGTATTTCTTTTCCATCTTCCTAAGAGTCCAAGTTTCTGCTCCATACAGTGCGATACTCCAAATGTAGTATTTCATCAGTTTCTTCCTCAGTTCCAAACTCAACTGGCTGGTCAACAGTAACCTCTACTTGTTGAAAGATCCCTTGGCCATGGCGCTCCTCAACCTAATTTATTTATTGCAGTAGGCATCCTTTGTCAGTAGACTTCTCAGGTACTTTAACTTCTCAACGTTTTTTAACTCATAGTTATCAATTTTGATTTTCAGCAGCTCTTGATTTTTTGAAATCACCCTCACTTTTGACTTCTCAATGTTGATCTTCATGCCATATCCTATGCCTATCTCCACTAGCTGGTCCATAATTCCTGCAACTCTTCTTGATTTCTGGACATCAATGCTAGATCATCCACATATTCTATTGTGTTGATGACGCGTTCTCCTATCCTGGAATTGCCACGTTCCTCTAGGGCATCCCTGACCAGCTACTCACCATACCAGTTGAACAGACTGGGAGACAAACAGTATCCCTGCCTCACTCCTCTTCCTATCTCTGCGCTGTTGGTATCTCTATCATATAGCCTCGCCTTCCCTCGCTGTCCCAGGTACAGATTTGCAATCATCCTTCTGTCCCTCCATCTGATCCCAATATGCTTGAGTATTTCCATCATTTTCTTCCATTTCACTCTATCAAACGCTTTCTTCCAGTCAATGAAACCAATGTAGACTTCTTCCTTGACTTCCAGTACTCTTTCTGCAGTTATTCTCAGCATACCAATGGCATCTCTGGTTCCTTTTTCTTTTCTGAATCCAAATTAGTCTTCTTCTATCACACTTTCTATTTTCTGTTCCATTCGCTTGTTGAGTATTCCTTGCCACGATATTCCCCAAATGATAGATGAGGCTGATGATCCTATGGTGACTGCATTTCTTGGCTTGCTTCTTTTTTTCATCTTTAGAGCCACCATGGTTACGCCTAGAAAGTCCTTGAGCCATTCGTATGTGCCATATAACTTATTTATAGTTTGTCAGAGCCATTAAGCCGATGTTTCCCAGTTCCTTCAGAAGGTCAGCTTGTATGTCATCATTTCCAGGAGCATGTCATTTATGGTTTTCTCCACTTCACTCTTTAAAATTTTGGGTCCTTTTCATCTTCTACGGCTTCAATTTCTAGGTTTCCTGGTCAATTTTCCTTGTCATACAGTTCTTCTAATTAGCTTTCCCAAATCGTAAGAACCTCTTTATGATCCATCACCATCTGAACTTTAGGGTTTTCTATTCCTATTGTTCACACATCTTTGTTTTTATCTCTCCCAGTTAATATGTTTTCCGGTATATGAGGTATAACCTTAAATTTCTTTGCATTCCAATAATCTCATCACAATTATTCCTCGCTTTATTGTTTCTATCCTTAACTCGTTGTTTAGCTTCATATATTCTTCTTTGCTGACTTTTCCCATGTCCTTTTTTCTTCAGTTTTCTGAAGCATTTATGTTCCAGTCCTCTTCATTTTCCCAACATTGTCATTTTGCATCTTTAAAATAAAACTCTTAACACTATTCCACTTTCCTTCCACACGTATACTCTCTTCTATCACTTCACTTAGCTTTTGTTCTAACGAATTTCTCACCATGTCACTCTTGATTCTTAGTTATCTATGTCCCACCTTGGTCTTCTCTTGCTCGTTTTCCTGATCTTTTTCAATCTTGTTTCAATGTACGCTACCAGAAGGTTGTGGTCCGAATCGATGTCGGCACCTGGAAATGTCGTCCGATCCTTTACTACATTCTTGAATCGCTGTTTGACAAGGATGTAGTCTAGTTGCTACCTGTAAATGTCTCCTGGGCTCTTCCATGTGTATAATTTTGGCTTCCTTTACTTGAACCAGGTGTTTGTCAACTTCAGGTCATTCCACTGGCAGAACTAGATGAGCATCTGCCCTCTGTTGTTTCTCTTCCCCAGTCCATGTGGCCCTATGATATTCTGCTCCCGTCCTTCTCCAACTACACTGTTCTACTCACCTATTATTACGGTGTTCATTTTCCCTCTTCCTTCACGACGAATAAATACATCAATTGCTTCGCATATTTCTTCAACTTCGACATAATCGTGGCTGGTTGTGGGAATATATACTTGTACTATCAAAATATCTACTGGATCAGCGTTTAATTTCACAAACATTAATCTCTCACTATGTCACAGTATTTTAGTGATATTTTCATCACTTTATTTTTAATTATTATTGCCCCTCCTTTTTCTGCACCCTTTCCACCTGAATAGAGCATTGAATAATTTTCAGAAACTACTTCACTTTGATTTTTCCACCGAATTTCACTTAAACCCACAATGTTCATACCAGTCCTTTCCATTTTTCCAACCCTTCTCATCGTCCTTACATTCCATGTTCCTATGCTGAGAACGAAAGTTTTATTTGATGATTCCTTATTGATCTCTTCTCCTGAAGTAATCCCCACCTGGAGATCCGAAAGGGAGACAGGTTTACCTCAGGAATTTTTTACCCCAGGAAGAGCCATCATTGGTTTTGTATCCTTGATAAAAGGGGCTTTCAGGGAAAGATAGCCTAGTGTGGCAGTTTTTCCTTTTTCTATCCACACCGCAGCACCACGGCTGTACTACCACTTCATTGTGCCACGCTCGTGGCTGTTTAATCTTGAACCAGCTCAAGCATAAATTTCTCTGTGCCTCAAGTTGATACTGATACCACTGCTGCCCGGTATCAGTCACGTAGCCCTGTGCAAGGGGACGTGCTGCACACCACGTCACTGGGCTCTCTCATAACTTAGAGCCGATGTCAACCTTGTTGTGGCCGTTAAGCCACTGCACTGTCGATGCCGTTGCCCATCCCCGCTACTTGGAAGAGTCTGTTAACTTTTACCCATGTGTATTCAGAGACAGCTCTCACCCTCTGGTGTCCCATGGGCCAGATTAAGGAACATGTATGAGACTATGCTGCCACGTAGGTGTGTGCTTGCTTAGACCTACATCTGGGCATTCGAATGTTTTGCCTATATCTTTTATAAATCAGAGGCTCCCAAATTTTCTTAGTTTACGGCACTCTTAGTGTATCAGTAATTTTATTTAATGATACCCTTAGGTCAAATGAAATACCCAACAGTTCTGTTAGGTTCAAGCAACTTGGTTTGGTTAGTTTAACAGCTTAGTGGCAGTTTGAAAATTATCACTTACACATGAATTAAAGGAAAATAATTGTATTTGACTATTAAACACCAAATTATGTCTTAAAACTATTTAAAAAAAATAAAGTGGGGAAAAGTTAAAGAGAAATTCAAATAGTGAATATAGACCAAGTTTCAATTATTGAACTGAACAAGCAGAAATAATCTGCAGCAAAAGAATGCATACAGAGAGTACGAGCTTAGGTCCTCTACTGTGAACGTTCATCTTGTCAAGTCCAGCAGGCAGAGAAAACTAATAGATAAGGCCACTGCCGAAATAAAATTAATAAATAGAATTCACGCTATTGTCACCACCCTCATTTCATGGGCCTACTTTGTCAGGATGGGTTGCGGCCCAGGATAAGTTTGGTGACTGTGTGGGTTCGTAATTGACGTTTGGCTTGGTTTTTTAATTTTTTTTTATGGTTTTATTATACTACCTTGCTTTATTACAAAATGGGATGTTGATAAGAAATGTTAAAAGATATGGAATTACTTAGGAGCTCGAGACAGAACGAAGTACCTATTTCAAGGAATGCTTAACAAATGGACCGATTGAGCTTTCGGTGGTCTTATACGAGTATGAACCCCTGTAACTTTGGCATGGTAGTAGCACTGTGACACTCGTACTCGGCGTCCAAGCGTCTTAATCCACGTAGCTCCCAAAATGGGCAGCGTGATCTTTCTAGATTCGATAGCGAGTTAGTTGTCAGCCCAGTTAGCTAGGAAACATTATTATTTATCCAGCGTCCTAGCTCGATTTACAGTGAGGAGTGCTGACATTGTGTTTTAAGTTCACAGCACATACGTTCTATTGTTTACTAACTAATAAAAAACACCTCGCAATACTCGTTTTGTCACTCACAATCCACAACAAAACAAATGTTAAGCAAACGCTTCAACTTATGCCGTGTCGATTACACTATTATAGTAATTTATTTAATTTTCTTATAACATTAACTACTGACCCTGTATGACTGATAAGGGTTATTTTACTCAAACACAAATATTATTTGAAAGTACTTAATAAATTTGTGTGTTTAGAAGACTCAAAGAGTTAACTTTTAATGATAATATAGCTTTCTTATGCGATCAACTGAACATCGTTGCGAGATAGATCAGTTGTCGACCCTTGCTTTACACCGATCAGGCTATCACTAATACTTTGGGTATTGAGTCACTGAGAGTGAACAGCAACCAAAAATTACTGGCGAAAAGAATTACAGTATGGGATGTTTTACCCATCTCTAGATTAGAGAGGATGAATCCGTCATTTAGCGAAAAATGTCTTTGTGGTTTCATGAACCAGCTAATAAGATTTTAGTTGCTCTTTATAACTTTACCTGTTGCTTTTTGTTAACAAATTGTTTTCATATCGACTTTATTGTGATTTTTGTCAAAGCTATGGTAATTATTCACACTTTTCTTTAAAAGTTTTTATTTCATAATCATCCCTATCAACAACTGTTTCTAGCCTGGGGCCAAGCCAGTTTAGTAAAATGCCTCAATCTTCATCTATTCTTTCACCATTATTCCTCCTTTAATTTATTTCATTCTTCTCCTCTTACTTTAACATTTTTTGTTATCTACTCCTCCAATCTATTTCTTGGCCCCGCTTGTTGTCTTTATCCAACATACTTCATTTTCAACATTTTCTTTGGCCTCATCTCATTTTTCCATCTTCATTACACGCTCATATCATCTCAGATTTGCTTCCACGGATATTTCATGTACTCCCTGTACCCACAATATTTCCCGAATAGCTTCATTCCTAATCTTGTTTCTCCTCGTGACAGCTAACATTCTCATCACAAACTTTATTATCACGGCCTCCACTTTCCTTGTCTCTTACATTCACTGTCCGTGTTTCTGTTGCATATGTGATAGGTACAAAGTACGCCCTGTACAACACTTCCTTATACTTCAAGGTCACTTCTCTTCTCCATATAAAGTCTCTTACACACATACTCTCCCTGCTGTCCTATCTACATCCAACTTTCTCCTCATCACGCCTCCAAGATATTTCATGTTTTGTATTTCTCTCCGCTCTATTCAATACAACCTTACATCTTAACTAGGCCTTACCCTCTTCCTTGTCATTATCTTCACTTCACACTTTGCCGTGATATATTTTACTCCACTCTCTTTCACATCCCCATAACATTCTTGAAGTTGTTTCTGTACTTCCTCTTCCTTCTCTCCCCATACCATCAAGTCATCAACAAACATGATGATTTTTACTTTTTCCTCACCAAGTTTTCCTGTCACTTTGTTCATGACTATTTCCATTAACTACAAATAGTAATTGTGAAAGGGTACTCTCCTGCTTCAATCCATTTTTTATTTGGAAACACTCCCTCTTAACACAACTCCTGTTATCCTCATACGTGCTTTTCATTCTCATTACAACTCTTCTTTACACTTCGGCCTCCTCCATCGCTTTCCAAACTTTATTTCTATCCACGCTATCATATGCCTTCTCCACATCCATAAATACCATTACAAAGTCTTTCCCATATTCATACCTTCTTTCCATCAGGTGTAGTATGGCAAATATCAAGTCTATTGTAGATCTCTATTCCCTAAATCCATCCTGCTCTTCTCTCCATCTTCCTTTCATTTTATTTCTTATTCTCTTTTCCAGTATCTTCTCATATTTTTTCCGTACAGTGGCACTTTAGCGTTACTTCCCTATAATTTGTACACCTCTCCCTGTCCCCTTTCATGAAAAAAAGGTATTATAACTCCCCTTTTCCAGTATTCCAGTATCTTATTCTCCTTCCAAGCCACACTCAGCGCCCTGTATAACCATTGTATACCTACTTCACCTGCTGCTCTTATCATTTCCACAGTCAGTTAGTCCCACCAGGTGCTGGTCATTGTTTCATCCTCTTTAATGCATCATTCAATTCTTTCCATGTGGGACCTTTTTCTACCTCTGGCGGGTTGAACATTTTCTCAAAACATCTCATCCATGATTTCTTTTCTTTCTCTCCCGCCTTCAACGTTCTTTTTTCATCTTGTCATTCTAACTTGTCTTTTCACTCCCCTCCTATATTTTACTTGGCTACATAACACTTCCTTTCACGTCCCATTCCCGCATCCAATCCTTCCTGGTTTCTGGTATGACTCACTTCTTTCTTGTTTCCTCAATATTCCTTTTCTTAAAACTCCTTCTGAATGTTTTATTCTTCTCCACTGTGTCCTTCACCACCAGGATCACTCCTTCCTCTTCTTATCACTTCTCCTCCCACATACCTCCTCTACCGCTCCCAACAAACTGCTCTTAAACCTTTCCCATTTAACCTCTACACTTTACTACATCTCATCCTTGGGTATTAGGCTTCTCACATTTCCTAGGTACTTCTCTCTTTCCTCTTCATTTTTTAGCCTCCACATCCTTATCTTCTTTCTTGTCTTCCTACCTTTTTCCTACATTCCCATCCCTTTATGTCTGCCACCAACAACCTGTGGTCACTATCTAAGAACACACTCGACATTACCTTGATGTTTAAGGTCTGCCTTGCCCTTTCTTCATCCATGATAACATAGTCTATCACTGACTTTTGCTCTCCAACCCAAATGTATCCAGTGATCTTATCACTTTTACTTCTTATACCAGCTGTTTGCCACTTTCATTTTTATTTCTTGCACATAGCTCCAACAGTCTTCCACCCTCCTCGTTTCTCTCTCTCTCTCTCTCTCTCTCCATCCTTCCTTCCCTAACACCTGCTCAAACCTTACTCTAGCTTTCTTCCTACTTTTGCATTAAAATCTCCCAAAATTTGTAATCAGAATTTAATAATAAATAATAATTTTGAAAGAAGTGCTACAAGATAAGTTAAACTTTACAACTCAGTCCTACATATTTTCTAATATGATCCATTATAGCTGGGAACTCTATTAAAACAAGCTAAAAATAAAACTAACTTTAAATTGACGTTCCTCGAAAAAAATAAAAAAATAATTTTGATAGACATATGAAACACACCTCAAATATTAATATTAACATAAATTGATGGGGACAGTTCTGAACTGGACATTGGGAAAGATGGAGGGTGCCGACAGTTCTTTGAGAAATATGGGACAGTTCTGAACAAGTACAAAACCTATAGAATTAAAATGTTAGGTTATGAACATATTAGTTATTTTTACTAAATCATGATGATTTATTTTATTTTATTTTATTGAAACTGAAGTCTGCACAAAATGTCCATTGTTTGTATTTATGATACAACACTAGCAACAAGTATTGATTATTGTGGAGTGCAGGGACCAGGAAGAGAACATGGCAGACAGGGGGAGGAGACCAACATACAACAAAAAATGACAACGTACAACACATCAATAAAAATATATAATTATTAATAAATACAATTTTTTTGTGAATATAAAAAACTCTTATAGGATTCAGGAAATGTGCTTGACCTTCGACTGCTGAGCTACTTACGATCTTCTGGCCTTGAAACACAAAGATAACAGTGTTTATTATTAATTATTATTAGATAATTACAGCATAAACAGGAGTACATGAGATAGTAGAGGAAGCAAGACTGAGATGGTATGGTCATGTAATGAGGATATTGGAGTACATGAGATAGTAGAGGAAGCAAGACTGAGATGGTATGGTCATGTAATGAGGATGTTGGAGCACATGAGATAGTAGAGGAAGCAAGGGTGAGATGGTATGGGCATGTAAGAAACCTGTGAAAGGAGAGAATACAAAAGAGAATGATGGAGATGTATATAGGGAAAAGACCCCAATGCAGAACAAGAGAGAGATTATAGCAACAGATAAGAGAAAGTGTGCAGGTGAGAGGAGAAGAATAGAAGCAATTAAAGGAGGCAGAATAGTAGAAAGAAAGAAGATGGAGGCATTTTACCAAACTGGCCCAACCACGGGCTGGAAACAGTTGATGATTATGATGGTGAGAGTAGTAAGTTACTTCCAAATTGTATATACTTCCTCATAAAATCCATACAGTAATAATTTGCACCAAAAGTTTCAAAAATTGCTCATCAGTTAACTAGACTTAATTTTGGATTTACTAATTAAAATTAAAGTTATTCCATAAAGTATAACCAACCATATTACAATTAAATATAAAGTGAATGCATCTCCGAGAGTAGTTCAAATGTATGTGGACTATCGCAAAGAATGAAGGTGTATCAAAAGAGGCAAAGATGGCAGTGTATACAAGTGTGTTCACACCAACATTGTTTTACGAATGTGAAGTGTGGGTTTATCAGGAGAAACACAAGAGCAAGGTTAATGTGGTTGGAACGAGATGTCTAAGAAACGTGTGTGGAAAAACTCGTATGGACAGAGTCAGTGATGAATGGGTGCTGAAGATGTCCGGTTTGAAAGGGAATCCAATAGATCACTGTGAAAGAAGTGTCTTACGGTGGTTTGGGAATGTTGAGGATGAGTGTGGATCGAGTGACAAAGCAAATATATGAAGGTAGAGTGTGTGGATCGAAAGGAAGGTGTAGGTCATAAAAGATGGGGTAAGATGTTGTAAACAAATGTGTGAAAAAATAAATATTAAGAGTTTTAAGAATAAAAGAGCACGTATGACTGTGTATGAATGTTGTAATAATTGTAATAATAATAATAATAATAATAATAATAATAATTAGCACCGCGTCTTACTACCCGTTCGGGTTGTACGCACTTACGCTAATGTGTAATGGTAGGGTGATTGTGAGACGAAATGGAGGACCTACAGTTTAACGTGGAATCCGAACCACGGTGGAGGCCTAGCATTCCCCACATTCACAAGATGTCTTGTCAGAGGTGAAGGAAGGGTTTGGTAATCAGATAGATCTGTGCCGGGACCGAGGATTGAACCCCGGCCGCCAGCACAGAAGTCTGACACCTTACCCCTAGACAGCCAGGTCACCCACATATATTTAGTAAAAAGCATATAAACATTTAATAAGATGGATGACCTTGCTTATTTTGACACAATTATTCCAGTCTTGGATTAATATTAGATAGCGAGAGTATAATAGCAACCTTCGGCATGTTTAGTCGAGAACAGTTTTTCTCTGTAGATGGTGTCTAATCAACTTGACCAATGAAATTCCTGACTTCTTACCCGATTTCTCCTGATTGTTTCCTAAAATTCCAGACTCAACAATATGTCACATAATAATAATAATAATAATAATGTTTTAATATCCAAAAAAACATGTTTTATTAGTATTAGCATAGTCAGTCTCTACTAGGAATTAGAAAATTATGGAATATATTACACAGCTATATAAATAAGGGTAGTTCGAATTTTAAAAAAAGGGGGCAGTTTGAATCATATTGTAATTTACTGATTATTATATTTCATATTTTTATTAAAACATTTTCCCGGGTTTTTGGTTGTAAATTAACATTTCTC
Organism: Timema shepardi; assembly: GCA_902151425.1. Classification (NCBI taxonomy): domain Eukaryota; kingdom Metazoa; phylum Arthropoda; class Insecta; order Phasmatodea; family Timematidae; genus Timema; species Timema shepardi. The sequence goes on along the minus strand of CABFVX010001161.1, from coordinate 156,891 downwards.
AACCTATTCCTGCTTTTTCCCGACCACTTCCGATTCCCGGCTAATTTCAGTTTTCCCTGATTTTCCGGGATGGTAGACACCCTGTTATATTTTATTTAGCGCCGCGTCTTACTACCCGTTCGGGTTATACGCTTGAGTACTAATTACGCAAATGGTTTAGGAATAGAGAGGGTTGAATTTAGAGGAAGTGTACCCATATTTGCATGGAGGGAGAGTGGAAAACCATTTAGGAAAAAACCCTCCCAATTCACCTGACCGAGATTCAAACCCCGATCTCCCTGTCCTCGGCAGTCAAGCTCAACACGACTAGCGTGTTAGCTAACTACGCCACCGAGGCGGGTCCCTGTTATATTACAAATAAAAATGTTAAAAATGTGGACTCACAAATATGCGGGTCGGGTGGCGGACAGCGAGGAAAGGGAACCCACAGATATATTATTCTAAGATCAATTTCAAACTCACCAGTAGACAACTTTTTTTTAATCTTTTTTTTTATGAGGCTTCTTAGAATTAGGATTGTCAGCCAGGCCTGCCAATCATTAAATCTCACCACAGGTACACCAGCGTTGGAACAAAAGAAAACATGACAATAATACCAACACTTTAAACGATTGAGAGCCAATCTCAAGAATTCAATTTCTCCATTTTGACCAGAGTGTGAGTCCCTTGCTAAACCTAACATAATGTGACAGTTGTCCAATGGAGATCCCCGCTTGGTGGATAATCATGCGACCGTCCTACCGACACATAATAGGATCATACAAAAATAGTCCCGAGATTTTATAAAAATATGTAGGGTGTGCACCTTTTAAATTTGAAGCGAGTTTCAATCGAACATATGAAATATTCTAGAAGCAGAATCAAAGTTCAAATATATTTGTCGGTTGTTTTATACTTTTAAGAATATTATATTGCAGCTAATTATATATATATTTATGGCTTAAAATTACTCGGGAAATTTTTTTTTTCATTACTTTTTGTGATATTTCCATTTCTTTCCTGATAAATCCAGTTACTGTCACAACTTAGAATTAAATGGCTTCAGATTTTTTTTTACATCCATATTTATTTTTTTACTACTCAAAAATGTCAATAAATGACCGGACATTATTATTGCTGAGGTTTTATAAATGTCAAAGCCAGAATTTTTTTCTGAATGAAGTTAAAGTTGATATTTGTTCTGAAGCCAAGTGGAAGATTTGAAGCTTTGCACACACCTAAAATCATGTAAAGGAAACTTCATTTGGAGACTCAATGAACCAAACACAGAGAGCTAGTGATATACTATATAAAAAAAAATCATATTTTAAAATGAATAAATCTGGAAATGTAATTACCATTATCGTTATTAAATAATGTCACTATCAAGTAGACTCTGTTTAGCCTCAAAGGTAGCGACATTGCTTTGGTGGGTTGCACTATTTTGTGTTTTGGCCGATTTGGTTTTTTTTTATTATTACCAATCTAATTTGGCCTGGCATCTTACAATTTTAAATCCAGGCCTTATTTACAGACAATTAAAAACATTTCCTATTATTTTACAGTATCCAATTACATTTATTCAAAACAGGTTTTGGCTCCTATAGTACCTATCTCCGAGATACAATTTCTTTCACCAGTTGGTCTGCCCCGGGTATATTACTTCCCCGGTACCCACCTCCGCTGGTCACCCCATCGAACCCGGATTCTCATCCCAGTCCGACGGTGCGCCCAACAGCTGCAAGCATCCCCCTATCCACCACCCCATTTGGGTTACATGCATGTATACTAATTACGTTAATATATTAGGGATGAGCTAGGTTGAATTTAGAGGAGGTAATCACGAAGAGAGAATTGAAAGCTATTTAGGAAAAAGCACCCTCGGTTCACCCGACCGAGATCATAACCCAGATCTCTTCACCGTCGACAGTTGAATCTACTGTGAGCGTGACACCTTCACTCGACCAGTGGAGCGGGCTTCTACGTCGCAGCTTACAAGTTAGAGCCGTACGGTCATCCATCGAGCCTTCCAATGTGAACCGAGCGTACAATAGTTTTACACATTCAATGTGAGATGTTAGCAATTTTGTTCGCGACTGTGTCTTACTACTCGTTAGGGATATCTTCATCTAGTTACACAAATGGGTTAGCGATGTAAAAATAAAATTTAAAAGAAGATGTACTCACATTTGTGTAGTGAGATAGCAAGAAACAATAAAGGTAAAACGATCCTTTGTACACCTGGCCAGGATTCGAACCCAAACATAGTCGCTGGCAATCCACTCTAATGGGAGTGTTATGAAAACTAAATTCTCGAAAGTAGTTTTTGAATATTTACAATACACTTCCTGTTTATAGCTTCCATACTGCGCATTCGTTTGTAAAATAACTTAATAACCGGCCCTGTGGTGTAGTGTAGTCAGTGCACCTGACTACGAGCCTAGAGGTCTCAGGTTCGATTCCTGACTGGTAGCCTGGGTATTATTCCTGAAAGAGAAATTATCCCAACAGTCACCAGGGTTTAGTTGGTTAGGCTTAAGTTAGGTTTAAGTGTTCCCACTGGTTCCACAACCTCATACACACTAACACCCTCATACTCACTATCACCCTCATACTCACCATCACCACCATACTCGCCGTCACTCTCATACTCGCTGTCACTCTCATACTTGCTGTCACCCTCATACTCACTATCACCACCATACTCACCATCACCACCATACTCGCTGTCACTCTCATACTCGCTGTCACTCTCATACTTGCTGTCACCCTCATACTCGCTATCACCACCATACTCGCTATCACCTTCATACTCACTATCACCTCATACCTTATCACCCTCATACTGACTATCACTCTCATACTCACTATCACCCTCATACTCACTATCACCATCATACTCACTACCACCCTCATACTCACTATCACCATCATACTCACTATCACCATCATACTCACTACCACCCTCATACTCGCTGTCACCCTCATACTCGCTATCACCCTCATACTCACTATCACCCTCATACTCGCTATCACCACCATACTCGCTATCACCCCCATACTCGCTATCACCCTCATACTCGCTATCTCCCTCATACTCGCCATCACCACCATACTCGCCGTCACCACCATACTCGCCGTCACCACCATACTCGCCGTCACCACCATACTCGCCGTCACCACCATACTCGCCGTCACCCTCATACTCGCCGTCACCCTCATACTCGCCGTCACCACCATACTCGCTATCACCACCATACTCGCTATCACCCTCATACTCGCTATCACCACCATACTCGCTATCACCCTCATATTCACCATCACCCTCATACTCACTATCTCCCTCATACTCACTACCACCCTCATACTCGCTATCACCACCATACTCGCTGTCACCCTCATACCCACTATCACCCTCATACTCACTATCTCCCTCATACTCACCATCACCCTCATACTCACCATCACCCTCATACTTACCATCACCCTCATACTCACCATCACCCTCATACTCACTATCACCCTCACCTCATCTCACCAGGACACGGAAGGATCCTCCAAAGAAAGGATGTACTACTAGTACATTCGGGGGTCCCCTGGACAATGGTACATTAGTACTGGCTAATCTTATCACTAAATGGTCTACAAATAATCTAGCCCAGATACACCAAATTATATCAATTGTAAAATATAACATTTACAACAAACATATAAAAGTAGTTTACCTGGAAATGTGTAAACTGTTATCGCATTACACACATCTTTTTTTCCCTTGCAACTTTTCCGCCTGTCGCATACCATGTGATCAGTGTGTGCTGCTGAGTTATCTGCGCCAGGGACCTAGGACTTGGAAACATCTGTGACACACATATTTACAGTGTTGACTAATTCAGCTCACGCTAGGAGGGGAACCATACCTACATCGTTAGTGAATAACGCCACTGGACCGTGAGAAGGGGAGGAGTTGAGGCAAGGATGCTGGTAAACAGTACACACTAGCTTGAGGGTAGAGGTTAAACTTGGCGTGTGCGCGCCATACTTGTTCTCATCTCGACAGAGCGCACACATGATGTCACAAAAACACAAGTTACAGAGAGGGGGAGGGGAAGGTATGGTCCGAGTAACAGCCTCTAGGGGGTAGTCAGCGAGACAACCCGATAAAGATTCTTGTCGCCTGTCGGGACAATATCACAAACTACAGACATGGACAGACCTGTGCTCCTCTTACCACTGAGCTATCTGGAGCCCCTCCGGCCAGACGGCCATCGACACAAGTTACTGCCGTATCGCAGCCGGTCTAGTTCTTGGGAGCCAGTTGTGTCGTCACGTTCTTGTTGAAAGTTCACACGCCCCTCCGGCACAAGAGAGAACAGTTGAAGGTTGTAACAGGAGGTTTTGGTCGATGAAGGAGGCACATAAGTTGCGAGCAATAGTCATATTGTCAAGATCAAACCTCCTGTTGTGAGGTTCCTCCTACCATCAGAATGGCTCCTCCTGAATCCCTCTTTTTGCTTTGCGTTTTGTTATGGATGTTGTTGTCAAACGAGCCAGGCATGTTTGTGATATCCCCTCAGTTTCTTGTAGAGTATACTTTGTCTCGGTAGAATATAGACCTCCTTGGAGGCTTGTAAAGTATACTTTGTTTCAGTAGAATATAGACTCCTTGGAGGCTTGTAAAGTACACTTTGTTTCGGTAGAATATAGACCTCCTTGGAGGCTTGTAAAGTACACTTTGTTTCAGTAGAATATAGACTCCTTGGAGGCTTGTAAAGTATACTTTGTTTCAGTAGAATATAGACCTCCTTGGAGGCTTGTAAAGTATACTTTGTTTCAGTAGAATATAGACACCTTGGAGGCTTGTAAAGTACACTTTGTTTCAGTAGAATATAGACCTCCTTGGAGGCTTGTAAAGTATACTTTGTTTTGTAGAATATAGACCTACTTGGAGGCTTGTAAAGTATACTTTGTTTCAGTAACATATAGACTCCTTGGAGGCTTGTAAAGTACACTTTGTTTCAGTAGAATATAGACTCCTTGGAGTGTTGTAAAGTACACTTTGTTTCAGTAGAATATAGACTCCTTGGAGTGTTGTAAAGTACACTTTGTTTCAGTAAAATATAGACGTATCTGGAGTGTTGTAAAGTACATTTTGTTGCAGTAGAATATAGACCCCTTATAAACAATGTCCTGCGACATTGATAGAAAGTTTGACTGTCCTGCTGATCAGTCATGTTGTACGCAATAAAAATGTTGGGGTCTATATCTTACAGGACAAATTGTATTTTGACATAATAACTTATTTCATGATTAGAATGTTTACATAACAAAGTAGATGGTTTCACAAAATGAAGTGGTTACAACATTCAAGTGGTGTTGAAATTCACCGAGTTTGGCAGTGTCAAGAAAACATTGGTAGTTTTTCACTACTAGTAATATTTATTTGTTGTCCATTCAAAAAAACAAACTACACCCAAACTACTGTTCATCGTTACTTGGACATAGATAAACACAATGGCCGAGACACATAGAAGACACCAAATCATAACGGCAAGTTGGTTCAGGGTGACAAAGTCATTGGAACGTTCAAGTTGGAGAGCTTAGAATTTGAAGTTAAATATGAAGTTGAACTCGCAAGCATTGTTTCAGACCCTCCTAGTATTTTAAAAGTAACAGTGAATTGTTTCATTCAGAAAATTGAGAATATACATCTGGAGAAATTACTTTTTTATATAACTTAGAGAATTGATTCTGTTATTATATTATTTCATGTTATCCATTTGTTTTTGTTTTTCTAGAGCCGTGTACCCCTACCTGTTCGTGTTATACGCACTTACGCTAATGTGTAATGGTAGGGTGATTGTGAGATTAAATGGAGGACCTACAGTTTAATGTGGAATCCGAACCACGGTGGAGGCCTGGCATTCCCCACATTCACAAGGTCTTGTCAGAGGTGAAAGAAGGGTTTGGTGATCAGATAAATCCGTGCCGGGACCGAGGATTGAACCCCGGCCGCCAGCACAGAAGTCTGACACCTTACCCCTAGACCGCCAGGTCATCCTTATGTACTGATTAGCTGTGTTAAGGAAGAGGAAGGTTGAATCTTGAAGAAGTGTACCAACGTTAACATGGAGAGAGAGTGGAAAGCTATTTAGGGGGGAAAAACTCAATTCATTTAACCGGGATTCGAAACCTATTGGCCTGGTACAATAGTCTATTACAAGAGAAACTATTCAATTACCAAAGCAGGTATTTTCTAATTTAAAGTGAAAATGGGTTATTCCTCCGTCTCCACCCGATAGTTAAGAGCTAGGTCCATGGTTGAACTGTTCCCATCATGCTTTCTGAAAAATTGAGGCCATGTTTATAGCCTAAGAAAGCGGTGTTGCGATTTCGATGTCTTCTATGTCTGCCGTCGAGTCAGTGGCGAGCTGACCACTAATACACTGGCATGTGTTGGCCGCGCTCGTATCAGAACGTGACGTAGGAATCTCACAAGAACAGGGCGGAGGAGAGAAACAAGCTGATTGGACGCTCCCTCCCGGGGCTGTCATGACACATCTAGTGAACTCCTAATTGCTAGTAGCTCCACACAATAGAAAACTTCAACTCTACCAGAGTATGAACCAACCGAATCATTTAGAGGTGGCCGAGCAACACAAGATCTCTCTTGTTGACAACAGTACTATCAACAATGGAAACCGTCGTCAAAATGCTTCCAATAATACTTCTTTGTGGATTACTGTACATTTCTCTTACATTATTAATTAAACTGACCGACAATGTAGATATAATTATAATATATTTTCTCGCCATTGTGGCAATGTAAGTTTCTAGTTTTCAAATAACAGCCTTCCTATGAAAATCAGACTGTAGTTTTACAGCTATTTAGTAGCACAAACATAACATTTAAACCAGTTTATTAAAAAAAAACTGGTTTTTCTTGTCCTGAAATATCAACCGACACACGCCAAGATACAAAGTGATGCACACTTTAGTCTCGAGGGTACTTTCAACAATAGATTAACTTTCAAAAATCACTACATTTTGTTAGTATTTAAATACAAAGTGAAGACTTTGTTACATCTTTCGTCGGCCATTCTTGTGAGATTTAAACTTGTCATGTTCTGACGTTAGCTCGGCTGCCGTGAGTCGAACAGACTGGGCCGTCGCGAGGGGTGTACAGATATTGGATCAACTCAAACTTGAACCACCCCTCACAGAAACCAAACATTCGTTAGTCCTCAACAGTATTGGCCGGTAATAATTTATGCGAGATTGGTATCCCTGTCATAGTTGAGTCTGATATTTCATCATTGGCGAGGGAATGTTTTGTTTCATTGGTTTTGTTTTTTGAACGAGGGGTGTACAGATATTTGTGACAGTTGAATGGTTAGCAATCCTACAATGAGATGGATAGCTAATTAATATATAAATATGATAACTAAAGAGCTTGACTCACAAAAAATAAAATAATGGACTTTGTTGCGTAAAAAGTTTAATTTTAGTACATTAATTCGGTAAATAAAATACTTCTCTCAATAAAACTTTTAAGAAAAGGTAACTAAAATTTAAGTGGAATAGTACTGTGTTATGAATAGCAAACTAAACACTGTAATTAAATTTATTTTTTATCTTTGAATATTTGTCTGTGGCTGTCATATAAACCATTTCAAACATTTATTTTACTTCTTATTTAACAATGGTCTCTGGCGGAGAGAAATTAATTTATCTGACTGAGGAGACTCTTATTGGTTATTGGAATGCTAAGAAGAAAATTGTAGCCGTGCAGTTGGTACTATTTTTTCTTGTCAATTTCAAGCAACGTTGGACGATAATGACGGTGTTTGCCATCGAGAAAAAATGTGTTTGGTTTTGATATCATTAATTAGTGTTTAATTCAAATTAGACCATCATTCGCATTTAAAAGATCAATTAGATGATTTCACAAAATATTTAGTTTTATTTCATGTTTGTATATTCAATCAATTATGCTACCATCAACTTTGAATGAGCGAACAAGTTTGTAAAACCATGTTAAGCGAAATTTCGTTGTGTCTAAGGGTGTGCAAACTTCAACTTGACCTGGGGGACAAATGTCAGCTTCGACAACAAAAATATTGGCAGCTAAAATAATAAATTTATAGTCAGTTACTGGTGATTCTGAGTTGTTCTATACATTACAAATTAATATTCATATGGATAAAAAATTGAAGCAATTGATCTAAAAGTTGTGATGAGTTAATTAATCATATTAAAACGAAATATTACAAACAATTGTGCAATGAAACATTTTCAAGTAATTTTAGCGCAAAAAGTTATGTATAATTAATGAAAGCAATATAATATTTTTTCAATCATAAAACAACTTGAATTTTTTCTTTTCATAATATGATTCTGCTTTGAGAATATTTCATATATTTGATTCAAGTTCGCTTTGAATTGAAAGTGTACTAATTATAGGGGTTGGGTCTCCAATATTACACACCCCTAGTTCTTTCTGATAATAGAGTTTCCAATATTGCACACCCCTAGTTGTGTCTGATAATAGGGTATTCAATATTTCACACCCCTAGTTATGTCTAATGATAGGGCCCGGATCTCCAATATTACACACCCCTAGTTCTGTATGATAATAGGGTCTCCAATATTGCACACCCCTAATTTTGTTTGATAATAGGGTCTCCAATATTGATTGCACACCCCTAGTTCTGACTACCGATAGTGGCCGAGTCTCCAATATTGCACACCCCAAACCAGGGCACCAAGTCTAACAATGGCTCATCAAAGCCACAATTTAATACAATACAAAGCATCTCTCCAAAGGGAAATCATCCCAAACTTTCCTACACTAGAACCGAGTCATTGTCTGTTTACAACCAATATATAACAACTGCCATTTTTATTATACTCAGTTTGTTATCAGAAGCAGTCATCAGTAAACAGCCCACATATATTTCAAGAAAGTTAACTCTAAAGTCAACACTAATTTTAAAACAAGTTTCACATTAATTACAATGTAAGATAAACATTCAATAAATAATGGAGCCCAGCCTTACAGGCGTGAATCTTGTAACTTTTCAAAAGTTATCATTTTTAATCAAATGTGATTACTTTTTTATTTTTTTATAAATATGTTACTGTGACATACTTTTATTTTAAACACTGCTAACCATTGTTTGTACCGCTATATTTACTGAAACTACCTTAGCACTAGAAAGTAGAGTTATATTGTTCATCTCTTGTTTAGCGCCTGAAGCGATATTTACCAACTCAAAAGAGTGGTTCAAAGTTATGATAGACAGTTCCTTCTTAATCTCCTGTACAAATAATTCATCGTCAATATTTATAAAATAAAATTTGTTTTGTAAACATTACAATTTTTTGGCAGAAAGAATAAGGAAAATTCTCTTGCTCAATTTTGTTTATGTTCAGTAAGTCCTTGATTTTCTTGGAGAAGATCTTGCGCTTAGACCGAGCCACGAGTTCAGTATTCTAATTTTCTGCAGGAAAATATTTTCCATGAATATGCTTGTTTTTGTAAAATCGCCGAAGGTTTTCCTTGTAAAGTTTTCAAAGACCTTAAAAGTTTGAACTTCATGTTGCAACGCATGCTCAATGACTCACAAGTAACAAAATTGTTGGAGTATATACAAATTTGTTATTCTTTGAACAAAGATATTTACGGCTTACTGTGAATACAGTTCATAGGTGTGTCTTTTTTTTTTTGCAAAAGAATTATCAAGAAATGAGTTGTCACAGTAAATATGAGTACAACTTTTTAACTGCGTCTTGTCAATTTTGTTTTTTTGAAATCTCCATTCCTTGGATGGATTGACCAAACTAGTTTCTTTACCCCCTGGATTCAAATCCAGCCTCTTCATTTTCCGACAAAATGTACAGGATTCAAAGGTTCAGGCGTAGACATGGCTATGCTGTTGGCGCAACTGAACAACAGTGACTATCATGAAAGAATTAGAAAAGTTGTTTCCAGGGAGAGAATGTAGGTTGGAGTGTTTTCAGAACAAAATAACGCCCGATGGAGAAATGGACTATGCCAGAGAAATGAAATATGGCAGAGAAATTAATTACAAAGGGAATATAGCAGACATCAAGACAACTTTTAGTCGAGGAAAAGAAACAGCTTCCATATTGATCTGTGGGCCAAGAAGGAACTCGTCTCTCCTCTGAGAGGACAAAAAGAATATCAAAATGGAGATGAGGAGATGCTTCCGAAAGGCCCCTCCGCAGCGTACTAAGGTGCCTCCAGCGTTGTCACAAGCAGACTGAGCTGACGCCAGAAATAAACAACAACACATTTCCAAACCAAAAGGTCCAGAGGTTTCGCTCCGAGACCACGGCCATGAAGCCTTGCGACAAGAGTCAACACTCTCGTCAACGGGTCGGGGTTTGTATCCAGGACGTACCGACCGAATCACTTGACCACCAGGGTGACGTTGATGAGAGACAGGTCCACCATCTTGCGCTGGTAGCGTTTGAAGAACAAGGCGGCTGAGGTCGGGTTGGTGAACGTGAGTACGGCCTTTCTTTGACTCGAGTACATCTGCATGCTCTGGAAGAGAAGTGAGCGGCGTCACTGAGCATATCCAATCAACAACTGAACTAGCCCCAATTAGAAAAGCAGGGGTGGGCCCTTTTGAACTCATTTTGTGAATTATATTTAATATTGGTGATGAGATGCACAAATCCCACTATACCCAAGATATTTGAGATTCATGAAAATCTCAACTACACTATAATACAGACCTTGATTTCAAATAACAATTTTAATAATATGGTAAAAGTAATTATTTAGATTTGTGTAGTTAGAAGAATAACAAAATCACAAAAAAGGACAATTTTGTATCAATATATTTTATTAAAAAATGTGTTGTCTTTTTGAACTGTCGTCCAGGTAAAAACCTGTCATAAACCGACTAACTACATGCAGTTTTCAAGCAGATACAACCTTTGTTATGGATTTTCTAAGGGTGCAATTATAGGACACACAAAGGTTTCTTATTGGCTCTTTTTGGGGAGACAGTAGGGGCTATTTTCTGGTCAATGTGGTAGCTTTTGTCAGTGCTATCGAGTCTTACACAACTTTTTAAAAATTTGATTTTAAATATTCTCATTTTAACTAAAATTATACACATTTAAAGATCTAAGTATTAAAATTTGGATTTTAAAGAAAATTAAAGATTCAAATTCAAGATTTGAGATATATATGACCTACCCCTTGTAACCAGAGTTCAAACCAACTAATAGAAAAAGTTCTGGCAACATGTATTGTGAAGGTTGACTTCCTATTGTGTAGAGGGAACCAGCGAGTCGCAAGATATCGCTATATACTACAAAGTTGATCTTTGAAAGAAAAATATAAGTTTTAATGGTGCAATTCGTTGACATTATTTCTGAAAAGCAAGTGACTCTTCATGGATGAACTATTGAAAGGATATTTTACATACAGTTCTTTAAAGAAAAACACACTTCATCCTTGTGTTTTGAATATACGAGAGGGGTCCAAAACAGTATCATTAGATGGTCTTGGGTTAGATTATAAGCTACGACAAACCTAGAAAGCCAGTAGTGGAAAATATATGAATTGAATTAAAAACTGACCACAGGCTGGAAACAGTAATGAATAGGAAATGTTGCATATTTCATGATTCGCTAGTTTGTTACATATTTCATTATTCGCTAGTCTCACGTGGTTATTTCCACCCGTATTCCCCCTAACTCAACGGCAGATTTCTTGGAATTAGCCACCCCTCTACCCTCCTTCTACTCCCAAGTAAGCCCTCTTACACCTGTTGTGTATTCCGCCTCAAACAGTGGTCTGTGGATTCCAATCTCTATCACAGCTCTGTGAAACTCTCTGGCTCGTTTTGTTTGAATATGAACTCGTAAAAAACCCTGTGGAAAGTGATTTTAGTGCGCGACTATTCATAGATAATAAGTTAATAATGTTTTTTGTGTGTGTTTTTATTTAATATAATATGTACTCATTAAACGCGAGTGTTTAGGGGAGCTCCTCTCGCAAACTAATATTCTTAAGAACATCCTCGGATCAAGAAGATCAAGACCATCGCTCCCAGGTATTCTCGGATCTCCAGTAAACGACACCCCTCAAAGGTAGGCTCTACACAATACACCTTTTTTTTCTAAATCAACATTCAACTCCCGTTTCTGTTTTAGTAAACCTAAAACTGATCCTCCGAAATCAAATTGCTTTTTTTGTTAGTCTTAACTACATTAAAGAGACAGTTCGCTCATACAGGAAATAAAACTAAAAATTTTGAAGGGAATTCAAAACATTTTTGTTAAAAGTGATTTTAATTCTCTATTCCAGTATATCATGCAATAGTTTGTGATCAGAGCCCTCTATGTCCCAGAATGTGTACCTCGAGTGGGCCAATGGGGCGACACATCTTGCGGAGCTGAGACTCTGTGGTGGTGGCCGCCAGGTTGTCGATAGCCACTACCTTGGTGCAGGGAAGAGCGGGCCCCGCCGGGGCAGAGGGCTCCTCCGTTGGAGCGATAGGCCCTTGCTTCTGGATCACCACCCGGCCCACCTGACAACAAAGTCCAGAGCGCAAGTGATGTACGGCCGAGCGCTGCTGTTACTAGCGGAGCTCAATATTGGTTTGAGTCTGTTATCAAGATACGTGAAGTGAGGAAGATATAAAAGGGCATATTCACGTACTCAAACTTTTGACATTATATTTATAAATTGTTCCACAATCCAAAATTAAATTACGCTATAAATTGCAACAATCATTATTTTATTAATTACATTTAAATATGCATTAGCTATATTTTAATTGTTTGAATGAACTATAATATAACCCAAATGTCAGAAGTATCTTTAACAATCGGCATTCTATAAAGTTTATATATTTACTTTAATTAACATAATTTACATTTTTTTATGTTCAAAGGAGATTTTCTTGTCTCGGTTATGGGTCTCGATAGTTTTTCATAATCTTGTCCAGATATCAACTGGGATTAAAATAACTTGTGATTGTGATCTCACCGAGAAGCCAGCTCATTGAGGGTATAGACTCACAGAGTGTAGCTACAAGCAGCAACAAGCCAGCTCATTGAGGGTATAGACTCACAGAGTGTAGCTACAAGCAGCTACAAGCCAGATCATTGAGGGTATAGAGTCACAGAGTGTAGCTACAAGCAGCAACAAGCCAGCTCATTGAGGGTATAGACTCACAGAGTGTAGCTACAAGCAGCAACAAGCCAGCTCACTGAGGGTATAGACTCACCTAGTGTAGCTACAAGCAGCAACAAGCCAGCTCATTGAGGGTATAAACTCACCGCCTGCTGTCCTTTGGGTATGACGATCCTCTGTGGTGTGACAACTTGCTGGGGCCCTGGTCTGGTCGGACCTGAAGCCCCCTTCAGGACCACTGTGCGAGCAACCCCCCCTCTTTGCGCCATATTTCCCCTCCCCCTGGCCATCGTCTGCGCACAAAACAACATTGTGACGATATTACAGTGTATTTGTTGTTGACTTGCTCCTAGTTATTTTCACCAAATTTAACCCTTTAATCAGAATATGAAAGTTATAATGAAAGCATTTTAACTACAGTTTGGTCAAATATTCTATTTCTCAAATCTGAATCTTGTGAAAAAATATCAACAAAAGAGTAAATATAATTAAATGATAGGAATAGTAAATGTTAATATTATTTGCTATAAGATAATACATTAATTATTCCAACTAAGTGTTTAAATTAATGGGCTGGGGTCTGGTTGTTAAGTTTGTCTTGTAATTATATTGGGACTGAACCACTAATGAGGTGTATTCAAGCTATAAAACAAATTACAACCAAAAAAAAGTTCTTGTAAGACTTGAGTGAGTAATGAATCTGATATTTTTCAAATTCTCAAATTTTGAATATCCTTAAGGATTCAAGGGTTTCATCCTTAAGGGTGTGTGAAGTTCTCGAAGTTTGAATATTTGTTTCTGTTAGATATTTTATCCTTGAAACGATATACTATGATTATTTATACAACTTTATGTACTAATATTACTTGGAGTGTTTTAATCCATGCTTTATTGGAGTGTTTTGTTTTATTTTGATAAATAAAGTTATCATCACATCTTACAACTAAATTACTTTAGATTTGTTCATATCAATATTAATTTGTAATGCATGCAAAAGCTCAGAACGGCAGTAATTTAACATAAATTGAGTATTTTAGCTGTCAATATTTTTATTCGTGAAGCTCCATAATTATCAAAGCTGGAATTGTTTCGAAGCCAAGTTGAAGTTTTGAGGCTTCCCACACCCTCACTATAATTATAGCAAAAAATGTTAACATTTAATTACTATTTATTTACTATTTTAATTCTATTTCTTATGTTAATAATTTTTTCTAAGGTTTTAATTTGAATTGGAGATATTTTGTAAAATATTGGGTTCGACTCATCTTTAGTCATAGGTCATAACATTATTATTATTATTATTATTAGCACCGCGTCTTACTACCCGTTCGGGTTATACGCACTTACACTAATGTGTAATGGTAGGGAGATTGTGAGATGAAATGGAGGATCTACAGTTTAACGTGGAATCCGAACCACGGTGGAGGCCTGGCATTCCCCACATTCACAAGATATCTTGTCAGAGGTGAAGGAAGGGTTTGGTAATCAGATAAATGTGTGCCGGGACCGAGGATTGAACCCCGGCCGCCAGCACAGAAGTCTGACACCTTACCCCTAGACCGCCAGGTCACCTAAGTCGTTACATAATTGAGAATGTACTCTGTCATCGAGCTGTCAGCCAAGTTGTCATTACCTGTCTCGCTGCGGCCAATGCCATCTTCTGACCGGCCTGCTGGGATATGACCACTCTCCTCTGTTGCCCCTGCGCTGACCCAGGGAGAGCCGGCACTATTTTGGGGCCCTGTGGGGTCTGCACCAAACGGCCCAACTGCGCACACAACCAACAAACAATCGGAAATAGAGAGCGGAATCCGCGCTCGAGTGTCGCGGCAATTCAAACATTGCAGAAATGATGCTTTGCAACAGAAAATACAAATGGCTGACTATCAATATATTTAATATTTTATTAGATAAACATATATTTATATTAATATCACGACAGATGTTTTAAATAAAATGAGCTATTGTCTAATGGCTTATAAATATATAGTAAGAGAGTGTAGAAACACTGCGCAGTGTTCGTGAGGTGAATGTTTCAGAAGTTAGCACGCGCTGAGACGGTCGAGTCCAAGTTTCCCATACAGGTGGGAGGGGAGGGTTGGAGGCACGCTATATTTTCTACACCTAACAATTATATATTTTTTTTAATGATTTTATTCATGCTTATCTCTTTTGTCCGACAAAATAAAGATTACGGATTAAGTTGTGCTTTTCAAGTAGGCCTAGCTAACTAATTTTTGAATCCAAAATATGCTTTGTTTACGAGGTGAAAGATTCAACCATCGAATCCAGTAAAACACCGAATCCTCAAATCTCAAATACTTGTCTGGATTCGAAGATTCGAGTGGCCCATCTCAAATAATAATTGTATAGCCCGAAACCCAGTGTGTAGGTTTTTTATTTATGTTTTTTGCGATTTTGATCACTCAACTCCTACCTACCTAGAAAATGTTGCTTTAAATTTAACTTTAAAAAAAAAACTATTAATCGGCATAATAATTGCTGATTAGTGATTACGATTAATTGCCGATGGCACTAATAACCAATATATTAAATGGTCAGCCACAAATGACCGGCATCAATCTAGTCGACAAAATAATTTTCCGAACAAGGTCTACTTTTTCTTTTTTTACCAATTACACTCTTTTTGCAAATTTGGAGATTACAATAAATATATAAATAAACAATGTATTTCTTTGATGAGTTTGGCTGCACTGGAAAAGATTTAGATTTTAAATGTTGAGGAATCGAGAACCCTCCCAAAAAAAAAAGTATACCGTTTAATAGTCGGAATTGTAACACCTCTATTTCTATTGCACGCAAAGTTAACATCCGGGACGAGAGAAGGCTAAGGGATGGGAAGTCTCACCACTTTCCTAGTTTGTCCCGCGCTGTTCTTGACAGTGAGCACCTTGAGCCCCCCAGGGGCAGAGCTGGGTACCGCTGGTGGCTGGTGGTGATGGTGGTGCACAATGATGAATTGTTGCTGTTGATGTTCTGGTGGTGGTTGGGCCGCAGTAGCACGACCTCTGCCCCTTGCTCGACCTCGCCCCCTCTGGGGTCCTGCTCCCCCTCGTCCTCTAGACACTCCCAGGAGTGGTGTGGGTGTCGGCGGCTGGATAGTGTTGCGGTTCACAATGGTGGCGATGGCGCTGCCTTGCTCTGATGGCTGTAGCTGGAACTGGCCTGCATCTCCTGGGGACCAGTCAGAGGACATCATGTCAATGCCATCGCTCTTCGCTCGCGTGTACCATAGAGAGCTCCTTTCTTCACGCACAGTATTCAGTTCAGAGATAAACTTGTGTCAATCTGGCCACAACAATAAAAACACCGCGACCAGGTAGCCAGAACAACGAGCAATATTATTTATACACGAGACCAAGTCGCTCCCATACGACTCCAATCACGCAGTATGACTGTACCCTCGTTTAAAACAAGGTGTGGCATGTGGGGGAGAGATTACAGATTAGCACATGATGCTGTTAGCAACCACATATTTCTGAAAGACGGGGTGACATGTGTTTGAATCTGTGCTCTTAGTTCGGTTCACTCTCACATCTATTAAACGCTTAGAGCTGGGTGTGTAAAATTCACAAATTTCCGATATTTTTGTCAGTTTTCTGTGAAACTCTCTGTGTTTCCCTTGTTTATTACAGACACGAAACCTTCCTAGTGTTTCCCTTGTTTATTGCGAACACAAAACATTCCTAGTGTTTCCCTTGTTTATTGTAAACACGAAACATTCCTAGTGTTTCCCTTGTTTATTGTAAACACGAAACATTCCTAGTGTTTCCCTTGTTTATTGTAAACACAAAACATTCCTAGTGTTTCCCTTGTTTATTGTAAACACGAAACATTCCTAGTGTTTCCCTTGTTTATTGTGAACACAAAACATTCCTAGTGTTTCCCTTGTTTATTGCGAACACAAAACATTCCTAGTGTTTCCCTTGTTTATTGCGAACACAAAACATTCCTAGTGTTTCCCTTGTTTATTGCGAACACGAAACATTCCTAGTGTTTCCCTTGTTTATTGCGAACACAAAACATTCCTAGTGGTTTCCCTTGTTTATTGCGAACACAAAACATTCCTAGTGTTTCCCTTGTTTATTGTGAACACGTAAACATTCCTAGTGTTTCCCTTGTTTATTGTAAACACGAAACATTCCTAGTGTTTCCCTTGTTTATTGTAAACACGAAACATTCCTTGTGTTTTCCCAGTGCATGTCAACCTCGCACCATGTACCAGTGGTACAACCCACCTCCCGCCTGCGCGTCAACGCCGACACCCTGCTGGTGAAGCTGTCGCTGTTTCTCCAGTGCTGCCATCTTCCTGCGCTGCTCCTTGTGCTGAAGGATCCTCTCTCTCAGCTTCTTCTGCTCCTCAATCTTGAGACGGTACAGTCGGGTCTCCTCATCCTCGGGCTCCTGACAAACACATTCTTACATTGAAACCGGAAGAGTTCTAGAACGTGTATAGTTCCAAGATAAATCGAGCGAATGAATATTTATAGTTCACTGAAATATTTAAGCTAATCATGTGATCACCTGCAATTGTAAGGTGTCGCTGACAGTGGTATCTGGGAGGGTGTCCACGGTTTGAACCTCGTGGAGGTTGTTCATGTCCGGCATTCTCTGTCAAACAAACATTGAGCGGAAGTAAGACCAAGGCCAGATTAGACGAGAAGCTGGAGAAACTACCTTCGACTGTTCTAATCCTGTGATCAGACACACAATACAGCACAGTCTTACAGAACCGACACCCAGACAAGTAGAGAGAAGAGTAAACAATACAGCACAGTCTTACAACCAACACCCAGACAAGTAGAGAGAAGAGTAAACAATACAGCACAGTCTTACAACCAACACCCAGACAAGTAGAGAGAAGAGCAATGAATCATTCATCAACAAACACAATAGAGCTCAAAGTTAACCCTACACAAGCAGCTCGTCTTTGTAGAGCCTCTAAATCTAGAGCATCTGAGGGTGTATGTCTATTACAAGCTCATATGCTAATACCCACAGACTCCTAGATTTCAATAATTGTTAACATCCATGTGAAAGATAGATATTCTATGGTTAGTGAACATATCATACACACAAACCGTCATTAGTCTGCCATATTGGTTTGGTGACAGTTGGTATTAGTTCAAAATTACAAACAAGACATCCAAATTCTATGGTATTTAAGAGAGCGAGGATTCATATGAATCATGAAAAAAAAAGTATTTCCGATACAAATCTGAAGTCCCCGAGTAACCTAACCGAGGACTCTCGACCCGATACCTTCTTTCTTTTGATTGGGCCGCTGTTTGGCGGGGCCATCTCAAAGGACAGCCTCTTCTGTGGCGGCAAGAAGCGCCGCGGTTGTTGCTGGGACAGTTGCGGCGGGGGGTGTCTGAATCCTTGTGGGGGTCTGCCCCTGCCGTGCATACCGCCCAGTCTTGAGCCGTTCATACCGCCCTGCCTTGGCGCGTTCATACCACCCTGCCTTGGACCGCTCATACCACCTGAAGAACATTACATAGCATTCGTTAAGATAGCGTTGATCTAAGAATTTCAATTTCAAATCTAATGCTTTCTAATGCGAATCAGATCTAAATCAATACTGTGTAATATGAATCAAGTTGAAATCGAACACCTAAAAATGAATCCAAACCAAATAAAATATTAAGCTAAATTATAAGTTTTTAATCGAGCCCAATAAAAAAATATTAGGTAATAAAACTGTAGCTGTCTATTGGACTCAATTAACACATATATGATTAATATTTGATTTGTGTTCGATCCAATTTTAAATGTTGGATACTGATTAGATTCACCTTAGTAACCATAGACTATATAAGAAAGTAAGAAAAGAAAGAAGGATAAGGTTGTAGGGACGTAAAGAGAAAAGGAAAGAGCTATAATTAAGAAAGGCAAGAAGCTAAGTGCCCAAGGATGAGATGCAAAGTGTAGAGGTGGAATGGGGAAGGTTTAAGAACAGTCTGGCGGGAGCAACAGAGGAGGTGTGCGGGAGGACAAGGAGTAATAAGAGGAAGTGGAAAAAGACACAAGGTGATATGAGAGGATGAAGGAAGCAGCGAAGGAGGAGGAGGAGGAGAAGAAAAGAGCAAAGAGAGTGTTTGTTGTCCGGGAAGCCAGGAAGGAATGGATGTAAAAAAGAACAGGGATGATGGGAAGGAATGTGGAAGGAAGAAAGAAAGAGGGTGTTATGAACTCATGTAAGAAACAGTAGAGAGAAGAGACAAGAAGATAAGATGGTGGAACTAGGGAGGGGATATTGTTGATAATATGTTAAACTCACAAGAGGAGGGAGAAATAGAAGAAGAGGACGCAAAAGGTCCCACACGGAAAGAGGTGAAGGATGAAACAAGGAAAAGGACCGTGTGTGGACGAAATGACTGTGAAGTAGGTGTACAATGGTTATACAGGGTGCTGAGAGTGGCTTGGAAGGAGAACAAGATACCGGAAGAAGGAGTTATAATACCTATTTTCAAGAACAGGAAGGAGGAACAAATTATAGCGGAATAACACTGATATGCTACTGTTTAAAAATATACCAGAAGATACTGGAAAAGAGAATAAGAAATAAAATGAAAGGAAGATGGAGAAAATAGCAGGATGAATTTAGGAAATAGAGGTCTACAATAGGCTTGATATTTGCCATACTACACCTGATGGAAAGAAGGTATGAATATGGGAAAGACTTAGTAAAGGTATTTATGGATGTGGAGAAGGCAGATGATAGCGTGGATAGAAATAAAGTTTGGAAAGCCACGGAGGAGGCCGAAGTGTAAAGATGAGTTGTAATGAGAGTTAAAAGCATGTATGAGGATAACAGGAGTTGTGTTAAGACGGTCGGGTGACGAAGTGGCTCCAAATATAAAATGGAGTGAAACAGGGTAATGCTCTGTCACCACTACCATTTAAAATAATGGCCATGAACAAAGTGGCGGGAAAACTCTGAGATGAAAGAATGAAAGGGAGGTCAAGAAAGATGGGGGAGCAGATAACAGACAGTGTGCAAGTGAGAGGAGAAGAAAGTAAAGAGGAAGATGGAGGGCATTTTACTAAATTGACTCAACCACACCCAGAGAAATGTTGATGATAATTATAATGATCTTGTCTCCAACACTCGGTGGAGGATCGCGGCATAAGTGTGTCAAAACAAAACATTTGAAGGTTATCACCTGGGAATACATGTCTGGGCTGGTTGTGGAAGGGCCCCGGAGGCCTAAACCTCATGTGACCTCCACTCATAGGACCCCCTGGGGGGTGGAACACATTCTGAAACAAACACATATTATTATTAGCACCACGTCTTACTACCCGTTCGGGTTATACGCACTTACGCTAATGTGCAATGGTAGGGTGATTGTGAGAGGAAATGGAGGACCTACAGTTTAACGTGGGATCCGAACCACGGTGGAGACCTGGCATTCCCCACATTCACAAGATGTCTTGTCAGAGGTGAAGGAAGGGTTTGGTAATCAGATAAATCTGTGCCGAGACTGAGGATTGGACCCCGGACTCCCAGCATAAAAGTCTGACACCTTACCCCTAGACCGCCAGGTCACCAATTAAAGATAAATATGTATTTTAACCTTAAATAGGTTAAAATACATATTAAATAGGTTAACCAAAGATTCGCGATTTTTCTAAGCCAAAAATTTATTTCAAAGCGATGTCGAAGCTGATAGTCGTTTTTAAGACAAGTTAAAGTTTTGAAACCTCGCGCACCCCTAAAATGTAACAACTACACTAGGATAGGGAGAGGTGTATCTACATTTGTGTGTAAGCAGAGTGAAAACCCACATCCGGAACACCCGACAGGGATGCTCCATCATCGCCAGTCAGGTCTATTATGAGAGTGACGTCTTAGACCATGCAGCCACCAAAGTGGGTGTCACTCAACTTGAAGAACTAACTCAATAAGGAAAACCTCTTTTCGCTTTATGAGGTAATTGCATTATATTGGGAAGAAGGTACAGGAAAGGTGGATACAAACATATAACAGGGGGGGATGAACACAATATGGCCTTTACAATGAAAAGAAGAACACAGTTCACACTTTACACTGCTGCCAATGGACAAGGAGGTAATGGTTGCCTCTTGAAGAAAAGTGATCGTCACGGCCCAATCCCCCGACCTAGGTTTCATTCTATCGGAACTCATCAGGGAGGAGTGTGAAACGCGCAACGCAACTTCCTAAAAGAGAAAACCAAAAAAACACAAAAGGGGAGGAAAAAGAAAAAGGTCAAGAATGATAGGACACATAGATAGGAACATGTAAAAGGTATAACAAAAAGGACAAACACAGGAAAAGGACATGGATGCGAATGTATAATGATATAACTCTATAAGGAAAACCTTTTTCTCCCCTTTTGTGTTTTTTTGGTTTTCTCTTTTATGGAAGTTGCGTTGCACGTTTCACACTCCTCCCTGATGAGTTCCGATAGAATGAAACCTGGGTCGGGGGATTGGGCGGTGACGATCACTTTTCTTTGGGTTCTTCCCTTTTATATGTTTCTATCCACCTTTCCTATACCTTCTTCCAAATATTAACTTGAAGAAAGTGTTATTTTTCCCATGCCACTAGTCTGTAACCGGCAGGACGTACCTGGGAGTGGAAGTAGTACACGGTGGGCTCATGGGCCCCCATTTGGGAGGCACTGTTGCTGTCGTCAAGTACAACTGTTGCACCCCAGTCTCCGGACTGCAGCGTTAACAACCAAGACAACATAGAATAGACTGTCGCAGAGCTACAGTCGGGGCACAACACTTGTCCCTAAGACTGACCTCGGGAGAGTCGTTTCCCCAAAACATATTTTGTTTCCCTTGTGAGGTTCGTCACTCGTTTTAAATTCTGGTTTGGCCTATCATTGGTAGTTCCCCTGCTGCGTTAAGAAGGGGTGTGCAAAGTTCACCTTTTACAATTCAAAGTGGGTCCAAATCAAAATTTGAACATATTTTTGGGGTATTTTATTGAAAAATAAATAGCTAGATAAAATATATATTGTGTGTATTAAGAAAATTTCGACACTAACTTTTATTTAAAAAACAGTTCAACATATTTTGAGTTACTACCCCAACATGTAATTCAATTACTTCAACATGAGATGACACAAGATTAAGCCTGCAGAAGCTTTCGAAATTTCAAATTCGAATCCGAATGTTGGTATTATTATTATTATTATTATTAGCACCGCGTCTTACTACCCATTCGTGTTATACACACGCTAATGTGTATTGGTAGGGTGATTGTGAGATGAAATGGAGGACCTACAGTTTAACGTGGGATCCGAACCACACGGTGGAGGCCTGGCATTCCTCACATTCACAAGATGTCTTGTAAGAGGTGAAGGAAGGGTTTGGTAATCAGATAAATCTGTGCCGGGACCGAGGATTGAACCCAGGACCCCCAGCACAAAGTCTGACACCTTACCCCTAGACCACCAGGTCACCAATTCAATGGGTGTTGAATTATTTTTTTTATCGTGACTCAAATCTAGGACGGGAGATTGTCGAGACGTAAGAGCCCCTAGTGGGGGATCTACTGACCTGGGGTGGTGGCTGGAAGTGTGGGTGATGTTGTACCGGCGGTGGGGGACCAAACTGGGCCGACGGAGGAGGCTGGTTGAACTGGAAGTGTTGCTCCATCCCGTATTGCGCGCCGCTACTGCTGTCGGGGACAAACTGTTCCGAGCCCGGGGGCCCGGGCCATTGTCCCGGTGGAGCTTGTTGGACCTGGGATTGATTCTGGCGCACACAAACATCGGCGGTCGGTTGGGATATGTTCAGGTTCGTACTTATTTGTTTAATTAATTATGATTTCCCCAAAAAATTTAAACTTGTGGATTTATTCGAGATCACAACAGCAAAAGGTTTTGTTGAGAACCTTTACAATTTGCTGGTAGTGAAATGAAACATCAAAAAACTAGTCAAGGGCTTAGTTATTTTAGTTGTATGAAAAATTACCCAATTTATAATGTTGCCGTTTGGTCTCAGTGGCGCAACATACAAACATTCAGTTACTAATAGGTTTAAATTAGGAGTGATAGCCGGCACACTGACCTTGGTGACACTGGCAGTCGGCTCTCTAGACCTGATGAGTCTCCGACAGTATCACCAAGGTAAGTGTGCCGGCTATCCATCCTATTATTATTATTATTATTAGCACCACGTCTTACTACCCGTTCTGGTTATACGCACTTACGCTAATGTGTAATGGTAGGGTGATTGTGAGATGAAATGGAGGACCTACAGTTTAACGTGGGATCCGAACCACGGTGGAGGCCTGGCATTCCTCACATTCACAAGATGTCTTGTCAGAGGTGAAGGAAGGGTTTGGTAATCGGATAAATCTGTGCCGGGACCGAGGATTGAACCCCGGTCGCCAGCATAGAAGTCTGACACCTTACCCCCTAGACCGTCAGGTCACCGCTATCCATCCTAATTTAAACCACGATTTAGCCTTGTGCTCTGTTTCAAATAATTTACTAATATTTTTTTTTACCTCCATCACGGTTTCCAGCCTGTGGTCAGTATTTTATTCAAGCCATATATTTCCCACCACCGGCTTGCTGATCCTTTCGTAGCTTCATGATACGTAATTATATTTAAATATAATACAAATCGTATAAAGCACAAATAAAAGTAAAAACTAGGGATGGGACTGGTGAATCCTTAAGGATATTCGAGGGTTCGGGAAAATTTCTGAATCGAGGCTCTAACCATTAAAAAAAAATAATCTCTCTATTTTTTTAAGTGAAATTTGTTCTAGAGCTTTAATACTGCTAGATAGTGGTTGAGAACCAATTACAATTACAGGCTGAACTTTCATATTTTTAGACACACTTTTATTATTTCGATGTTTTCTTGACATCTTGATTAGTTATAAGACTAGAGCTAATAGGGTTTGAAAGCTTAGAATTATTGGATTGAAGATTGTGATAAGATTAGAGACATCAAGATACCGGTTTTTCTCGAGTCCGATTCTAAAGCTCAACCTTAATTTTTCGATTCTTGAACATTTCTTATTATATGAACAGTCAGGAGAACAGAGAATGTTACATAATGAAGAACTTATCAAGGAGCGCATCATGAGTTGAGGTGGTAGTGTGGTGCGTATGGGTAGGTGTGTACACAACATTTTAGTCGGGAAACCTGAAGATACAAGACACTTTGGTAGGCCGAGATGTCTATGAGAGGATAATGTGATAATGTATTAGAAAAAGGTTGTGTCTCAGGATAGGGTTGAATGGAGAGCTTACCTTCTGGTGACCTTGAACTCTCCAGTTCTTTAAGACTAGAGAGTTAGTTGTGTCAGGATAGGGTTGAATGGAGAGCTTACCTTCTGGTGACCTTGAACTTTCCTTAAGACCAGAGAGTTAGTTGTGTCTGGATAGGGTTGAATGGAGAGCTTACATTCTGGTGGCCTTGAACTTTCCTTAAGACCAGAGAGTTAGTTGTGTCAGGTTAGGGTTGAATGGAGAGCTTACGTTCTGGTGGCCTTGAACTTTCCTTAAGACCAGAGAGTTAGTTGTGTCTGGATAGGGTTGAATGGAAAGCTTAAGTTCTGGTGACCTTGAACTGTCCAGTTCCTTAAGACCAGAGAGTTAGTTGTGTCAGGATAGGGTTGAATGGAGAGCTTACCTTCTGGTGACCTTGAACTTTCCTTAAGACCAGAGAGTTAGTTGTGTCTGGATAGGGTTGAATGGAGAGCTTACATTCTGGTGGCCTTGAACTTTCCTTAAGACCAGAGAGTTAGTTGTGTCAGGTTAGGGTTGAATGGAAAGCTTAAGTTCTGGTGACCTTGAACTGTCCAGTTCCTTAAGACCAGAGAGTTAGTTGTGTGAGGTTAGGGTTGAATGGAAAGCTTACCTTCTGGTGACCTTGAACTTTCCTTAAGACCAGAGAGATAGTTGTGTCTCAGGATAGGGTTGAATGGAGAGCTTATGTTCTGGTGGCCTTGAACTCTCCAGTTCCTTAAGACCAGAGAGTTAGCTCTGTCCCAGGATAGGGTTGAATGGAGAGCTTATGTTCTGGTGACCTTGAACTCTCCAGTTTCTTAAGACCAGAGTGTTAGTTGTATAGTCATTTTCTCTCCCAAGCTCACCATGTAGTTTTCTTGGGACTGGTACACCAATGGCTGACTGTCGTAAGGTGGTGGCGGCTGGTGATAGGATGGAGAAGGGCCCTGTGGGTGGAACTGCTGGGGATACATTTCAGGGGGTGGGGCAGAGTCCCCCTGACCTTGGTTCATAGAGTTATTATCCACCTGCCACACCACGCGGCCTGGAAAGAAAACACATTATATCCGGCCTTACTTAACTTCACCCAGATAAAGACGATGTTATCATTATTTTGGCCCCCAGGAGTGTTTCCGAGGTGAAGCCCCTCTCGTGGGCCCTGGCTAGACTTGAGAGTATATCACACTTTCAAGGTCTGGATCCATGCTCCCCCCCCCCGCGTCAATGTCTGGACAGTGGCCAGTATTGCGCTGATAAAACATTTGATCAAAAACGCTACAACATTAATCCGTTCTTTGTTAGTAACATATTTAATCATTATTTAACACCGCATTAATACCCACACCAGTGGACCCGCCGCCTTTAACGTTAAGCTCATCTAGCAAAGCTTAGAAACTGTGGTTTTGCTTTGAATATTTGTTAGCTTTAGGGATGGGCGGGAATGACATTTTTATATCAGGACAGGAACAAGAAATTATACAAATTATGCTTTGGATTAATTCTAGATTTAAAAAATATGTGTTGTTTTAATCTTAATATGTTAATACTTGTAGAAGCATTTAATGTAATTACAAATAATATATCATAAAAACATTAGGCATATAATATAGTTTGGGGTGCGGAAATAGAATTTTTTTACTAGCACAAATAGAAAAATTTTGAACAAATATTGAATAATACTAATCGAATAATTAATATTAGTACATTATTTTTTATTAGTTAATGTCTTTTGAAAATGATGTTTTATATTTAACTAACTAATGGAAGAGTGCAAAAATTAAAATTATAAATTTACCCCTTCTTAAATGTCCTCTTAAAATCTTCTCTATTTGAACAAAAGTAAAACTCTGGAATCAAAAATTATAAGACTTTGCCAATAAAAATATATGTAAATTTAAAACAAATATTTACATTTAATTTTTGTTATTTTATGCTGTTATATTTTATTTTTTTTGCACCGCGTCTTACTACCCATTTGGGTTATACGCTTTAAGTACTAATTACGCTATTGGAAGTGAACCCGCGTTTGCGTGGAGGGAGAGTGGAAAACCATTTAGGAAAAACCACCCCCAGTTCACCCGACCGAGATTCGAACCTCGATCTCCCCGTCCTCAGCAGTCGAGCTCATCACGTCGCCAGATACAAAGTGATCAAGTGTAAGCGTAGTTTTTCCTTAAATGGTTCACCCCTACCGCTCTACAAAAATCGGGTATGTTGACCCACCCCTTAACCCCTCCAAAAAAAAATGTATTGTCTCGATATCATTAGTGCAATTAAATGTCTATGGACTGGATAGAAGTTAGGGGTGGAGCAAAACATAAAGCCACTACGCAATCTACTCTCTAAAGAACACGGCTCTCGCCGATCAAAACTTGCCTAGCGTTGTTTATAGAGGCTTTGGGTTTAATTACTTGTTCAGAAAACCAAAAGGGGAGTGCCAAGTAATGATTTATCAAAATAAAACAAAACTATACACAGAATTGAGCAATTGAGAAAATACAAGTAGTTTTAATGCATAAAGTTATATAAATAAACATAATATAATAATTTTCCAAAGCATAAAATAAACAACCAAAAATATTGGAACTACGATTCAGCTTCAAGAATATTTCATATGTCGCCAGCATGTGATAAGTTTAATATTCCGGCCATATATTTTCCATTATCGGTTTGCTAGGCCTGTCTAGTTTCAAACACGACTTATAAAACAACTTAAGAATAGGGCAGGAGCCACACCCAGTACCCAGGCCGTTAATTTATCACTGTGAAAGGGGGAAACCCACATTTCAGCAAAGATACATTTCCCAGGCATGCCGAGGGATCGAACCCGAGACCCTTATCTCAGTAGACAGACACACTACAGACTGAACTAAGGTAATAGACCTTTATTATCACTTAGCTTAGTTATGTCACATATCTACTTAGTTCTTTGTTGTTGTTTTTTCCCTTTTTTCCTCCTTCAAATTTCTCAAATTATTGAGAAATATTTTAAACGTCTAAGACAAGAATTTGAGTCTTGCAGATCCCTAATTTGGTTTAGTGAAAACCAAATTTAAAAAACGGTCCCCGCACACGCCTAATTCAACTTAACATGAACCATCTTGTACCGTCATTCTGGTGCGCGCCACCCCGGAAGTGAGGGTTGATGAGTATCTTGTGGTGTTGCGGTGTCTGAGGAGGGAACACAGGCCCCGCAGAGGGCCGGGTGTGTTGTTGAAAGTGGGGCCTTTGCGGGCCCGCTCTGCCGCGCCCTCTGCGGCCTCTCCAATTGTCCCTCTTCTGTTGCTGCTGGCGTCGCTGTTGCTGGTTGGGCAGCTCTTCCGTGGATATCACGTTGTCTGCAAGGAAATACAGCTTCATGATCCAACTCGCGAGCATACGTGCACATAACGTCGACACAAGAGTCTGTTACGAACTGCGTTATAATGCCCTTACGTTGGAACGCCAATTGTAACGTACAGAGTTTGTGCCCTTTCGTTGGATGCTAATTGTAACGTACAGAACCTCTTCACGTTGGAATGCCATTCGTAATGTACTACATATCACTGTCGTTAATCTTAACTGCTGCCACGCTGTGCGCCATTCATAACATCTCACATATTACTATTAATTGTACTCCACCATATTTAAAGTTGTATGCGAGGATACTAGTGTGTATATACTAAACTTCCGTACATTTCAAAGTATAGTTAAATTTAATGTACATGATTGTAAAATTACAGTTCGTCAAACTTATAAACACTGTACATGATAGACATCAACTGGACAGTATGGCCATGTATTCAAACATTATGATATAACCCTCCTAAGCACACCTACTTAACTAGACGTCAAGCGGGGAAGCCGTTTGATGAAGACTGACGCGTCTACAAAACTAGCGTCTTCTTGAGTCGAGGAGTGTGAACCCCGTAGTTCACACTCTCGAACCCAGACCACTCTTTGCTTTCTTTCCATCGACCAATGGGGTTAGTTTCTATTAGCGCGCAAATTAAGAAAACAGACGTGTTACCCTGCACCTGCTATTAAATTACCGCGTAATACAACCCGGAAACCAAACCATGCTTCTGACACGTGCAGCTAAACGAAAGAAAAAAGAAATATGGCTGTAGTCTAAAAAAGATGAGTTTACTTTATATTAACTGAAAAGAAGAACTATTAATATATTTACTTTAAAATATGATCTCGAATATTAAAAAAAGACAGTTAAATCGATATCATTACAAGTCCTTTTGCTTATTACCTGCATAGAAAAACGGCTAGAAACAAAACATTAGGACTATTCTTTTAAGTCAACTTGTCAATGACAGAAGAGAAAGTGCTTTCCCTTTTTTACAGATGTTCCAAACATTTCTTTTAAAGAAACACTAAACCATTTCGAGTGAATGTCTGTCCGACCCGGTGTCGAGCGAGAGTGCACTCACCCGGCTAGAAGTGAACATGAACCGGACAGTTTGTGAACCGGTGGTTTGCTTTGGACTCACCAAGAGAGTCTGGAATGTTGCCGTAGTTCTTGTTACTCTTGAGCGACACGATGCTGGGTCTCTCCATCTTGAACCTGTCTCTCCCTTCTCCTTCCTCTTTGTCGTCCTCCTCCTCCTCAGACTGAGGGCCCTCGGTACCTGGGGGCCTCAAGCTGTCATCTTGTCGGGACTGAGTGATGGACACTTCCAGATCTAGTGCAACACACAGGGTGGGCTAGTGGTTAGCACACCTGAATATGGCTGTGTATGTCTCCACTAAGGGTGGGCTAGTGGTTAGCACACCTGAATATATCTGTGTATGTCTCCACTAAGGGTGGGCTAGTGGTTAGCACACCTGAATATAGCTGTATATGTCTCCACTAAGGGTGGGCTAGTGGTTAGCACACCTGAATATTTTACACACTATTTCAATATGTATGTTTCCTCAGCTCTCTGTCTACAATGGAAATTCTGTGCGCATGATGCGCTTGGTTTTTGGTAAAAATGTGTACCAAATAAAAACATTGTTAACCTAATAAGTTCATTTTTTCAACTAGGGGCGTGCAAAGTCTATTTTTTCAATTTGAAATGATCTCCAATTGAATTTATGAAATATTCTCAAAGCAGTTTCAAACAGTGAATATGTTTTGATGGTTACTTCATTATTTAAAAAGTAATATCCAATATTTTGATTATTTATAGATAGCTTTGTGCGCTAAAATTACTTGAAGTGTTTTATTGTACAATTGTTTTAATATGATAAATTAAGTTACTATAACAACTTACAAGTCAATTAAGTGTTTTTATTTCATATACACATCAATATGTAGCGTATTAAACTGCTCATAATGGGATTAATTGACCATAGATTGAGTATTTTAATTGTCAATATTTTAAATTCGTAATTGTCGAAGCCAGAATTTTTTTCAAAGCGAAGTCGAAGGTGACATAATGTTTCAAAGCTTCGCACACTCGTATTAAAAACCAGATTTCAAACAAAGTTCAGGTAAATCGGTGCTGACCTCACGGTTGTAAGAAAAAATAAGTATTGGCTTTTGTTTTTTTATGATCAGATTAAGAACATTTTTCTCCCAAGGCAACGCACGCTTTGTATTCATCAAATAAATTTTTTACTCACATTGTCACTCATGTAATGTTAGCTTGTACCGAAATGTGTGTTGTAAGGAGCCTAGTGGTTCTCCACCCTCTCTCCAAGCACATGCTGCGGTACTGCAATAAGGTGTACCTGTATTGTCCACCCTGGAGGTGGTCACCTCTCCGTAAGTGTCCAAATGGGACACGCCGGACTCCCGGATGTTGGCCGACATGTCCGAATTGTCCTGGATCTCAGAGTCCAGGTCTTCGGTCGTCCCCAGGTCCAATACGTCCTCAAGGGGTTCCTCGTACTCCCTGGCACAACAGACACCGAGTGACACATTTTGTCCCCGCCAGGCTGGGTGTGACCCCCCAACGAGGTGAATTGGGGAGGTACCGTATCGTGTATTTGCTATTCTGTTACTCGAGGTAAACTAGACCAAGATGGTGAGAGCTAGTCGGGGCGAGGGAGGAGAGGATGAAAGAGGGGCAGAGGCCAGACTCGGAGGGGACATGAACTCGCTATTTTACTAGAACACTTAGCATAAATTCATTAGAAATTCCTGGTCCAAAATGTTTTCAAACCCTTGAGGTAAAAAAATATAATTTCTTGGCTTAGTAGATTAACTTCATTAAATTATTAAAACGACCGTCCCACATTTTATTATTATTATTAGCACCGCGTCTTACTACCCGTTCGGGTTATACGCACTTGTCGCTAACGTGTAATGGTAGGGTGATTGTGAGATGAAATGAAGGACCTACAGTTTAACGTGGAATCCGAACCACGGTGGAGGCCTGGCATAGTTATAATTGATGGGTATAAGTGCTGATAAATCACGTATGAATGTTAGTGCAACTTATCATCTAGACCGGTATTAGTGCCGATGACTATGCTTACTGATACTCTTCGGCTTCCTGGACTTCCAACAACTCCCCATTATCTTCCAAGAACTGACCTGAGCTCTGAAAAAAAAGAGAAGCATATTTAGAAGAAAAAAAAAGACAATTTCATATAAAATTGATGTTAAATAATGTAGTTAATATATCTGATCAAGATAAAGACATACAGGGACGTTATTCATATCGCCCGGTTAATATATAGTTCACCACCAAATAATTATTATGTTTATAAAGTTCTAAAACTATCCCAAACTAGCAAAACCCAAAACTTGAGAGCCAAAAATTAAATTCTGATTGCTGTAATTTGTGATAAATAGTTAAAAATAATATACCATATTTAATATTTTTGAAAATATTATTAATGATAAGGAATAGAAAAAGACTAATATCATAAAAAATGAATTTTAAAAACCAAGATCAAAACGGTGTACACGCATATTCATGAATAAGGTATTTTATTCGAGAAAAAACATGTTTTATGTCATCACATTTCACTACTTGTTTATTTGTACTCTACACCAACGTGTTAAGGATGAAAAAGGTTCAATGTAGAGAAACTGTACCTGCATTTGTGTGAAGGAAGAATGGAAAACTATTTAGGGAAAACCACCCCCAGTTCACCCGACCGAGATTCGAGCCTCGATCTCCCCGTCCTCAGCAGTCGAACAGCTCAACACGACAAGCGCGTTAGCCAACTACGCCACCGAGGCGGGTACAAAAGTTGTATATCTACTATGACATTCGGATAAGGCCTCGTCTACAAAGAGTAATACGCGCTCGTCGAAAGTCACTTTAGTAGCGTGTCGGTTGTAGTTCCTTACTACAAAAGGTACTGTCTACAATGGAATGTTGTAGCATGTATTTCAACCAATAGGAACTGAGAAAACATAAGCAGTTGAAAAATAATAGACATACCAGACTGTTACAGTTTATACAACTATATAGGTAGAACTGTTTTCAATATAAAGATTCTTTTCATTTGTAAAAAGGAGTCTAAATACTGACAGACTCAATAAGTGTATAGTCAAAATCCATTTTACATGAGTGTTTAACGATTCTAAGTCAACAAAAAGTGAGTCAAAGAGAATACATACGACAGCATGGACTATGATTTTGTAATCAAATTCATAATATCAATAGTTTCAAATAATTAAAATATATTGTGTTCAAACAATTGTTTTTAATTAAAAAATTCTGTATATATTTATATAGAGTTCCATGAAGTAAGCTATTATCCTAGATTAAATAAAAATTATCTTTATCTGACTTTAGTAGTGCAACCATATATGTTTATGATTGGCCGAGTTCAACGTGTCACAACACAAGCGATGGACAGTATTCATTTCCTTTTAACAATTCCGACTTTCTACTGTGACTGCAACATTCAATGTAGACAGTCAATATTACGACTCTGACTTCCGTCAAGCAGGTAGGACTCTGTGTAGACGAGCCATAAGCGTACCAGCCCCATTACATTACCTCAATGTCGTAGTCATCTGCAAGTAATGCCTCTTCATCTTCATTTGCGAGATCATAGTCTATGTCGTCCCCTAGATCATCCAGGAGTGTATCATCACTAAACAAATAATGTTATGTCATGAGAAGAGGTGGTATACAAACATGGATCCGTGAGGCTTAGGTTATAATCCCAGCCAGATTCGATGAGGAATATTTTCCAATGTGATTTTAAATCCTTTCTTAAGGCAAATTTTATCATTATATTTCCCCTCTATCAATCATCATCCCGTATCAAACAGTTAAAAACAAGTTCTAGGTTAAGAGTATAAGCTACTATTCTATGGCGAAAACCCACAACCAGCCAGAGAGATTGATAAGAAAATTTGATCAAGTAAATCTCGTTTGGATATAAATTAAAATACTTTCAATAATTATTAATAAATAGAAAAAACAATAATTAAACAAACTTACTTGTTGTCAGACATTTTGGGCACTCAGAAATTCACTGTCCGCCACAAGCCTACGAACACAATAAGCTAACAGTTTTTAGCCAGCCTATGAAAACTAAAATAAACAAAACAAATAATTAGTTCTAAAACTTCCCATAAGCTACACTAGGGTCGAAAATAAGTTCCTATATATCTCATATAAAGCAATGGGTATAAATATTTAGTCTTAAACCCGAAAAATAGAGAGCAGCAAACAAAAACATTTAGTTTTATAGAATTCTTCCTTTTATATGAAAAACAGTACTAACCATATACATAAAGCTACTATCACACGACACTTGCTTGTATTAGGAATAACGTGGGCTACCTATTTGTAAACTAACTAGTACAATAGAAATGGGACTAGAGTATTCACACGCTGCTAGTCTGCTACTAGGTTTTAGTGCAAATATTTATGGAACGTCAGAGATTAATTTTGGGTGCAGCAGCTGCATTAATTATTAATGATAATATTTAAAATCATGAGAGAGCGCAGGAAAAGAATATGGACACGGGAATGGCTGGAAAGACTAAATATTGAAATAATGGTCACGGGATGCTACAAATTATACAGTCGTACGTTAGTCTGTTAGGATACATTCGGGGTGAAACTAACGTTTAATATCTCCCTAAATTTGTATTCATTTATTTACGATATGTTCAAGAGGCCCTAAGCCCATGGGTGTTCAAGTACGGTATCCTTGATACACAAATGTTCTTTTTTATGCCTACGCACACTTTATAGTCTAAAAAAAACCACCCAAGGTTGGCATGATATCAAGTTTATTTAGATTAAAATTAGGTCTGGAACACAGTT
This sequence comes from Timema shepardi, assembly GCA_902151425.1. Taxonomy (NCBI): domain Eukaryota; kingdom Metazoa; phylum Arthropoda; class Insecta; order Phasmatodea; family Timematidae; genus Timema; species Timema shepardi. The sequence continues at coordinate 123,259 of CABFVX010001161.1, read as the reverse complement.
TGTGGTTTTTAGATTACATGTTTTTATTTAAATATTTATTAAATATATTGTCATATTATGGTAATTCGATATATAAACAAGAATGCTTAGAATAATTTTCTGCCAACAACAAAATCACATCCAATGACCATGTTGGCGTAATTTCTACCATTTCTCTACACACAGTCTCAGCGTGCATTGATTGGTCAAATTACACAAACTAGTGTCGGAACTAGTTCGAAAATAGCGCCTGTTCTATCTTCACAACTAGTATTGTAGCCAGTACCAAGAGACAGAACCAGTATACTTTTTCTGATTCATACGACGCTATGAAATGATGTGCTAGCTAGCACACTGGATTTCAAGTACGAGCTAGTGCCATGTGATACGGGTATAACTGTGTCTAAGGTTCTTATCACCAGAGACATAATAGTGCCTTAGACTCTAACCACTAGATGCAAAACAGTGTCTTAGGCTCTACCCACTATTGACATAACAGTTCCTTAGGCTCTAATCAGCAGAGACATAGAAATGTCTTAGGCTCTACTCACCAGAGATATAGCAGTGTCTTAGGCTCTATCACAAAAGTCATATCAGAATCTTAGGCTCTACTCACCAGAGATATACAGTATTTTAGACTCTAATCACAAGATACATAGTAGTTTCTCAGCCAATATTCACCAGAGACATAGCTGTGTCAAAGGCTCTATTCACCAGAAACGTAGCAGTATCTTGTGCTCTACTCACCAAGAGAGACAGCAGTTTTACCTTGTTAATCAAAGGTGAGTTCGCCTGAGCAGGCAAGCTTGGATAAATTTAAATAATTAGAGCATCCTTTTGAAAGAGTACACATAGATTTTTTGGGACCCTATAGAGGTAAGACGTTTTTGTTACTCAAAAACGCATACGCCCGTTGGCCAGAAGTAACAGAGATGAATAGTAATTAAATAGATTTCAAGGCTACTTTAGATAAATTGAGAGAGATTTTTGCCAGATTTGGATTACCTAAGGTTCTAATCACAGGTAGTGGATCACATCTGGACTCAGAGGAATTCGAAAAGTTCTACAAAATTAATAGAATTAAGCATGTTACCTCACCACCTTAATCATCCACAGACAAATGGTCTATCATAAAACGGAGTTAAATCTTTCAAGAACGGAATTGACAAAGCAATGTTGGATCCAAAGAATGATAAGGACAGTATATCGAACTTAATAAGTCTATACTTATTTGCCTACAGGAATGCACCTCAATTAACTACAGTGGAGTTACTACAAATGAGGTTTCTAGGAAGGAACCTGCGTAATCAGTTGGACTTATTGAGGAGAACAAAAACAGAAGAAGCATGACAAAGGTAGGTCAAGTATTTCCGAAATCATAGAGACATCTCTTTCTCAAAAGGATAGAGAGTATTAGCAAGAGACTACAAGACGCCTATGAAGCCAGGATGGAAACCGTCCAGCATAGATAAAGTGCTGGGTAATAGGACATATTTATGTCAGCCGGATAGTAATCGTGCCATGAAATGGAAAATGCATACATATCAGTTGTGGGTGATTTCTACCGTAAGAAGTTATCACAAATTGAACAAGCATGTACATCTCCAAAGTGGGCTCCGTCAGGAGAACAAGAAAACATAGCTATAGGCAAGGCCTTTAAATTAGTTTAAATTAATTAAAAAAGCCTTTAAATTAGTAATTAGTAGGTAGATGATATAATTTAATAAATAAATAGTACTTATGAGAATTTTAATCATTAAAAATATTTGTGAAAAAACAACCCTACTTATGCATATTTATATGTATATTTACAATGAATGTGTGTGACTCTTATCTAAAACTAATAAATATAACCATTGTATATTTTTGAAATAATCTTAGTATTAATAAATATTAGTGTATAAATAATTATCTATGTTGGCTATGTAATTCAATAATAGGGAATATATTTTGGCTAAAGAGAAATTTTATTTTTTCAACAACGCCTAATTAGTATATCAGCTAATATTTGTAAACAATGTTTAATATTCATTAGAAAATTGTTTACTGTTTACCTGCTTGATAATCCGAGACCAGTTGAAATCATTCAATAATGATATAAATATAATGGATTCCTGGCAAAATAGTTTTTACATTCTATTCTTTATTAATTGAATTAAACAAGTTGTATGCATTTTAAAGCTGGTGTTTTTTCACATAATGATACCGGCACTGTTGTGTAGAATAGTAAGGAGCTGTTACATGAAAAGGAACATGTGTACCCCAGTGAACCGTAAAAGTGTTATTCTTGGACTAGAGACCAGTTGTGATGATACGGGATGTGCAATAGTAGACAACTGTGGAAACATTTTGGGGGAAGCCCTGCATTCTCAGCTGCAAGTTCACTTAAAGTAAGTGTCAAAGTTACACTGTCTCATTATTGGTAAATAAAATATTATGAGCTAAAGGTGTCAATTTTGTTAAGAAGTACAACTTCAAACATTTACCAACCACCCTTTAAATTTCCACTGATGTGAAGTAAATAACAATGGTAGAAAATGTTTATGGTCACTTTTGAATATATATTTTTTTAAATCTCACCTTGCAGTGTTATTAACCTAATTCCATAACACACTAAAATAGCCATTAAATATTTTGTTTGGTTAAAATAATAATTAATTCCTTAAACTGTTTATCAGAATATAGACACATGACAACTTCACATTGTAAAATGTATTAATCCATCCAAAATTGTATTATAATTTAATTTTCATGGACTTGGAAGGTTGGGTTAAGCTTGGTATTTTTATTTTTTATTAAAAACACATAGAGCCTATAAGATAATTTTTATCTGATTATCGGCCTCTTAGTCATCACTTCTTGCCAAGATATAGACACATGACGAAGATAGACCGTTGAGTAGTAAAAGTGACTATAAGCGTTCTCGGCCCAGCACCTCCATCAAAAGTATATTCCATTCACGGTAGGAATTTACTTCTGAAAGGCCTTTTTCCCTACCATAAATCTACTATATACAGTCAACTCTCGATTCTACGACCCCGGGAATAGCGTCTCTCTCGAAGTAACGACCCTTTTTTGGGGAACTGTGAAAAATGTGGGAAAAAAGGTTGAAAATTTTAAGGAAATTGGCTGTAAAATGTGTTTGTTGCATTTATTTAGGTCGCTGCGTTGCAATTATCTTTGTGAGCGCTGTATTACTAGTAACTGGGGTGGTTCAGGTACAAAAAAAGACACCAACTCATCAATGCCTGCCAATATCACTTGACTTTGTCCTCCCCCTCCCACAAGCAAGACAATGTTTACCCGCGCGCAACTGCCGCTACATCATGCGCCAGGCTTGCTTTTGCCATTGTTATTTCAATTCTCGATTTGGTTACTATTTTGGTTTGATTTTGTGAACAATTTTTGACGACCCATGCTATTGTTTAACATTGTTATTTTGATTTAGTTACGTTTTTGGTTGGATTTTGTGAACGATTTTTGATGACCCATGCTATTTTTTAAAATTTTATACGAACTTATAGTTTTGACGAAATGAGTGAAAGGAGTACCTTCTTCAAGAAATAGGTAGGTTTTATTTTATTTACTTTTTCACGTATTATCTAAAAAATGCAATTTTTTCATATGAAGGTCAGGGGTGGAACAAAATCTGTTAAAATTCCAATAACGACCCCTTCGAAATAACGACCCTTTTCCAGGGAACCGTGAAAGGTCGTAGAATCGATAGTTTACTGTAGTAGGATATTGGTAGGAAAAAAGACCTTTCAGAGAGTAATTCCCCCCGTGAATGGAATATACATACGCTCAAACAACCCTCACACTTAAAATGACTTAATTTCCATAGCGTACGTCATCTTGAAATCAAGAGGACTCGTGGAGCCTTATGCCCAGGACACCAAGTTGAGGCAGGTCAAGATAAGAGCTCTATAAAGAATGGGAATCAGAAAGCTCCTGATGCTTTTAAAATGGTTGGAGCAAACACACACACACACACACACACACCCTTGTAGAGATATTGTCACATCGTTTGAAGTTGTGTTTTGAATTTAAAAGGTGCGTAGGCCTGGACCAGTTAGGTCTATTATTTTAAATAGTTTTTTAAGATGAGCCAATAAAAATATGTTACTGGTATTAACCTTAAATTAAGTAATTCTTCCACCACATCTGTTATTTGTATTGATTAACAGACAACAGAAAGGTGACCTGGTGGTCTAGGGTTAAGGTGTCAGACTTCTATGCTGGCGGCCGGGGTTCAATCCTCGGTCCCGGCACAGATTTATCTGATTACCAAACCCTTCCTTCACCTCTGACAAGACATCTTGTGAATGTGGGGAATGCCAGGCCTCCACCGTGGTTCGGATCCCACGTTAAACTGTAGGTCCTTCATTTCATCTCCCAATCACCCTACCATTACACATTAGCGTAAGTGCGTATAACCCGAACGGGTAGTAAGACGCGGTGCTAATAGTAATAATAATACAGACAAGAGAAGACAAAGGAAGTCTATAGGTTATATTTATTTATTCCTAGCGAGATCGATTTTTATTATATTTCATATAAAGGCCTTTATTTTATAGCATGGTGGCTACAGACAGGGAAAACCTGGAAAAGTCAGGGAATTTTGTAAAATATGTCTTGTAGCCACCCTGTATAGTCTTACTACTCGTTCTGGTTAATACACTAACTACACTAATGTGTTAGGGACGAGGAAGGGTGAATTTAGAAGATTTGTGCTCTCATATCCATGGAGAGAAAGAGTGGAAAACCATTTAGAGCGGGAAAAAAAACTCACTACACCTAACCAGGATTCAAACCCAATTTTCTCATCATCTTCAGTCCAGTCTATTGGGATAGTAACAGCTTAGTCTGTTCGACCACCGGTGAACAGCACATCTAGCTCTGATTCACTTCCAAACCGCTGGGAGTTGAAAAAGATCCTCTGACGCTTTTTTTGCACACTGGCTCAAGCGTCAACTCTCACACTCTCCATGCCTATGTTTTGAGGCCTCCGTCATATATTGATCCCAGCCTTGTTCCTCGTCAACTAAAGCAGCGGCAATGTTTTCGTCCCCCTAGCAATGGCGGAATCATCCCGCCGATAGCGAGAGATCTTCACAAGCAGCATATAGAGCGGGTCGTAGAGGAAGCCGTAGCGTCGGCCAACCTCGGGTTGGGCGACGTGGACGCCATCGCTACCACAGTCAAACCTGGTCCGTGCACTCGACAAGTACAGTAACCCTCAAACTCTCTGAAGGAAATATTCCGAGCATTATCTAGAACCCGGTTTGTTCAACAGCGGTAGCATCCTAACTTATGTGTCAGTAGTGTTGAGGACTCTTTCAGTTTGTGCGGATAAATTGTTTCTTGTTAAGGATATTTCATCTTGTGTGGATAGATTAAAAATTATATTTCACTGTCCTATTTTTCATAAATAACTAGCACATTGAGAAAGTAAATGGTTTAAAATTTAAAGAAATGCTGCTTTATTGAATTTTTGTCACATTATATCCTTATTTAGTTTATTTTAAAATGTTGACTCAATGTGTTAAGATTTCAACCAAATATGATGCTTATTTGTTGGCTTGTAAGCTATTTCTTACTCTGGTACGTTTCTTTTTGTTGTACAAGTGTGTTTTGGCTGAATACATATATGGGCTACATGCACAAACAAATGTTAGTCTATAGAATAAGATGAGTAAGGTGAATTTCAAGGAAACAAATTATCTTATTTCTCTAATAGTCAATATTCTATATTTGAAGAGGCAGTCAGATCTAAACCCTGACTTACCAAGCTATGACTCTTCTACTCGGGGTTTCAGGCATGCCCCTCTCCTTATTGGTCGGAATGAACCACGGGAAGCACCTGGCGAGAACTTGGGGCAAACCCTTCATCCCGATACATCACATGGAGGCTCATGCGCTCACTATACGCATGGTCGCACAGGTAACTACTAGCGCGGGTGATCGCGACATGTTGGTACACCTGCGTCTAGCGACTTTAAACAACAAACCATTTGTTTAGGTCGAGTTCCCGTTTCTGGTTCTATTGATCTCCGGGGGTCACTGCCTGCTGGCCGTGGCTCAAGGGGTACACCAGTTCCTACTACTGGGGCAAAGTCTAGACGACGCACCAGGGGAAGCCTTTGACAAGGTAACGTGGTTGATACCGGCGGAAACGGTTTGCCTGACACTCTGGGCCCCGGAGGATCAGGTTTGAGTCCCGACGGTTGCACCCGGGATGTTCGATTGTGTGGTTTTACATACTTTCTTCAGGGAAATTAAGTTCAAAGTTCACCCTCTTATTCCTGCTACCCTAGACCACGTTGTAAATATAAACAGACGGGCCACAGGACTGACCGAAAGAGCAGGAAAATGTCAGGGAGTTTTTAATTGGTCAGCGAAAATGGTGGATGTTTCTTTATAAGGAGAAGAAATGTATCGCATCTTAGTCAAACAATAGTTTTAATACAGGCCCAGTGTACGTGGGTTTATAAAAATAAACCTCTATAATCAATGTGGTGTTTTGATTTTTTGTTTAACATCCTCAGCAATTCCAATATGGCTTTTAGTCAGGAAAATTTGAATCAAGGAAAAATTCTCTTGTCGGTGACCTGGTGGTCTAGGGGTAAGGTGTCAGACTTCTGTGCTGGCGGCCGGGGTTCAATCCTCGGTCCCGGCACAGATTTATCTGATTACCAAACCCTTCCTTCACCTCTGACAAGACATCTTGTGAATGTGGGGAATGCCAGGCCTCCACCGTGGTTCGGATTCCACGTTAAACTGTAGGTCCTTCTTTTCATCTCATAATCACCCTACCATTACACATTAGCGTAAGTGCGTATAACCCGAACGGGTAGTAAGACGCGGTGCTAATAATAATAAAAATTCTGGAGTTTTCATTCCAGGAGTCCGATATCTTATATCAATCGGTAGCATGTCTGTCTACTGAGCAAATGGTCCCAGGTTCAATTCCCCGGTACGGACAAAAAAATTAATAATATTTGAAATATGAGTTTCCCCTTTCACAGTGATGAATTATCGTCCAGGAAACTGGATATTATGTGTGATCTAGATTTAAGTTAGTTTGTAAGTCATGTGCTGATATAATCAGTCGGTTAAGACTCTTATAAAATAAATATTCCCGGGAATGTGGAGTGACCCTTGTTCAGTCGTGTTGTCGCAGATCGCGCGCAGGCTGAAACTACACAACTTGCCGGAGTTCGGAGGTTTGTCCGGCGGTGCCGCGATTCAGCTGGCGGCCACCAGGGGAGATCCACTGTCGTTCCAATTCCCGTTCATGCTGTCAAGTTACAGGGACTGCAACTTCAGCATGGCGGGCCTCAAGAACAAGGCCCGTCTACACATCGTGCGTCAGGAACACGAGCACGGTAATCCCCCGCTCTGACCTAGAACCACGTTAGGACTAGGAAACCTGAGAACTCAAAACTCTTCAGATGAAGCAATTTATTGAGACGTTAGAAATCTTGCCCACAGCCTTCAGATGTAGAGTGCAAATCATATCAGGGGTATACAACCTGTGTTGTTTCAGGCATTGAAGGGGACGGTATTATCCCAGGGGTGTACGACCTGTGTTGTTTCAGTCATTGAAGGGGACGGTATTATCCCAGGGGTGTACAACCTGTGTTGTTCCAGGCATTGAAGGGGACGGTATTATCCCAGGGGTATACAAACTGTGTTGTTTCAGGCATTGAAGGGGACGGTATTATCCCAGGGGTGTACGACCTGTGCGCCAGCATGCAATGGGCCATCACTAGTCACTTGTGTCAGCGACTGCAGAGAGCAATGGAGTTCATAAGCATGCGAGATATGCTGCCCCTGGATCGTAGGACACTGGTGAGACACTGTTTCAACCATAAGGCGGGGGCCCTCCACGGATATGAGGGGTTCCTGCTCCACTTACTGTCTCTCTTTGGGACAATCTTGTGCTAGTGGGGTACACTAGGTTTGGCGCCTAGTATTAGCAATGTAAGAAATACACTTGTGCCAATTTGCAAATATCTGTTTACTAACTCGTATCAAATATCTTAAAATTAAAATAGTTCGAATCTGAACTAAATAATAATAATTATTGTTAGCACCGCATCTTACTACCCGTTCGGGTTATACGCACTTACGCTAAAGTGTAATGGTAGGGTGTTTGTGAGATGAAATGGAGGACCTACAGTTTAACGTGGAATCTGAACCACGGTGGAGGCCTGGCATTCCCCACATTCACAAGATGTCTTGTCAGAGGTGAAGGAAGGGTTTGGTAATCAGATAAATCTGTGCCAGGACCGAGGATTGAACCTCGGCCGCCAGCATAGAGTCTGACACCTTACCCCTAGACCACCAGGTCACC